>LDKF01000016.1:55792-110199 GCA_001026735.1 Rotylenchulus reniformis
GGGCGAAAGTAAAAAAGTATCAATGGTGGGCGAAAGTAAAAAAGTATCAATGGTGGGCGAAAGTAAAAAAGTATCAATGGTGGGCGAAGGTAAAAAAGTATCAATGGTGGGCGAAGGTATTGTAAACTAAAATTTAATTGTTTTTTTATAAATTTAATTAAAAAAGCTTTCAACCAAAAATCCGGAACCCCGAGTATGTACTATGTAGTACATTAATGCTGTTCGAAAAATCCGTTGACCGTTTTTTACAGATGCAAGAAGTGCAAATTTGTCAGCCAAAGAGAGCGAGCTCAAAATCCGGCGGCACAGAAGCGGCGATTGGAGTGATGGAGAGGTTGTGCCGGTGAATGGTCACGCCAGAATGAAAGGTCACATAGTAGTGATAGAAGAGGCATGCGTCCGACGGTAGACCGCATCAGTGGAACCAGAACGAGGGTTGATGCGGGGTAGGAAGCACTAGGAAGTGACTTGACAAACTTGAGCTCGGCGATGTCCGGACACAAAAGTAGTCAGTGCACGATCCGCGAGACAGGCATCGTTTGACGGCCTGTGTCTCGACCCCAGAACTGGCGGCACAAGGTGCAGTTGATTAATCGGCAGTTGTCGAGTGCTGGGCAAGTGGCGTGTCGAGTGAACGTGAGGCTTTGAGATGTCCAGAAGTTGGCGGCACATGAGTAGTCGTGCGCGTGTGTCTCGGGCGACAGTTCGTAGGTGAGATTCGGTGGTAAGACTCCCCTCACAGCAGATTTCCAGCTTGGCAATCTCTGGAGGGCTCTGGACATTGACTCCTCGATCGGAGCAGAGCGAGTTGCAGTGAGTGCAGTCGACTGCATTCGTCGCGGACGAAAGTCCAATGAGTGAGGCGACGATGACAATTGCTGTGATGGCTATTGCAGTCGGTTGTCGTCGAACTTTTTTTCAGCGGTGAACAGTCACGGGCTCAGGGACTGCCTCATGATTCACCGTCGGTTGAGTTTGCTTCGGTGGTTTGGATGAGTCGACGGTCGATTGTCCTCTGCACTTGGTGGATTTGCGATCTCCAAGTTTGGAGATTGGGCGAGTCAATTCATGACCGTTTGAGAGGCGAAGGATGGCACTCCGAATATTCGGTGGATCGCCGTTGAGTTGAGCACTCTGAACCCATTTCCCCGATTTTCCTCCACCCATGGAATAAAGAATAAACCAATCGCCGATAGATTCTTTGTTCGCATGATATTTTTCTTCCAAGGTCACCCAATAATTATTTAAAAAGGAAAATGTTTTTTGGTTGAAGGCTTTTTTAATTAAATTTATAAAAAAAACAATTAAATTTTAGTTTACAATACGCCCACCATTGATACTTTTTTACTTTCGCCCACCATTGATACTTTTTTACTTTCGCCCACCATTGATACTTTTTTACTTTCGCCATAGCACCGGTCTGAAATTGTGCGGAAAATTCCAATAAACTATAAAAATATATGAATTATTGAAAAATTTTTAAAACTAAAAAATTAGACTTTTGCACAGCATTTTAACTTGATTTTATAGCGAATAAAAATTATATAGAGAAAAAATCTTATCATTTCGAAAAAGATAAAGGAATATACAGGTTTACAAATGTTATAAGATCGTGCTGGGTCGTTAGTAAAAAGTGCAAATGACAGTAAAATGGGCGGATAAGCCTAATGAATAGAAACTAAGGACTAAAGGGACAAAACGACGAATTAATAATAAAATAACAATAAAATTAAAAACAATTATAAAAATAAATTAAGATTTTTTGAAAAAACAACTGTAGAATATTTTCGAACACTTGTTTTCAATTTTCAGAAGCCTGAAAAATATTTTTAAAATTTTCTAAATTCTTAATTTATTTTTTCTATTTAAGAGGTCCAAATTTTGGAAAATTTTATTTAGAATTTATAGTAAGGGAAGTTCTTCTGATGCAGTCGAAATAATAATTGATAAAAATACGAAAAATTAATAAACTATGAGAAAATTTAGTAAGAATTTTTCATATATTTTGATATTTTCAAACTTCTCATCCGAGAGATTTTTAATTTTTTCAAAACCAGAAACACAAATGTTCAAAAATCTAATAAGCTTTTTAGGGTTAGCGAGTTTTTTTCTCGAAGATTTGAGGTCTAAGTGACTGAATTTTTCAATTAATTTTTTTAAATCGATTTTCTGCTAATCTTTGAAAATAAAAAAATGGTCAAATTTCATATTTTAGTATGATGGAATAAATAATTAAGAATTATAGATGTTTATAGAAAAATTCCATAATTTTTCATTTTTCTAAAAATTTTCGCATTTTTCTCAATATAAAAATGCAAAATACAACTTTTCTACTTTATTAAATAATAATTATTAATTTAAACTTAAAAATTAAATAAATTTTTTCTTTGCAATGGGCAATTTAAAGTGGGCCTAACTGTATTAAGCTTAATTTATAGCTGATTTTTTTCTGTTTTCTGACAATAAAAATATAATTACCATATTATCTCTAATAAAACGGCCGGCCTCTCTATTTTTCTACCACTCTCCAGAGGACCGGTTTAATAGACGCCACAATTTTTTCCTCTGTCTTTATCACATGAAAGCAGAGATAGAAAATATGGAAAATATACATTGATCTTATTACTTTAAGTACTAACTAAGTAGAAACTTTAAAACTATCGCTTCGGTATAATTAAAGAATAATTTCACGTTACACATTATTCATCAGAAATAAAATACAAAGTGGACTGGGGGGTCATTTTGAAGGTCTTTTTATTTGGAGCCGGACTAATAGAGGGGCCGGTCTAATTAAGGGGCCACTCTATTTTTCACCCATCCTTGAGAAGGCTGCTGTGTAATAGAAGGGGCCGACCTAATGGAGGGGCTGTTCTAATAGAGGTAATACGGTGTCCTTTGCTTTTTTTGAGGTGCTAGCAATAATCAAACGAAAATTATAAAAATAGTTTTACTCTTTAATTTTGCTTATTTTTATCCAACAAAAAATAAACCAACAATTGACATTTATATGTATATTTATACAATTTAACCATTGGATCTTTATTAAAGGAGGATAATTTTTTGTCTATTATAATTATATTAAATTTAGGTATTTATTTTTTAAAATTTACTTTTTCCATACATATGATTTTCCATCCAAAAAAGAATTATTAACAATGTTAAATTTTAAATTTGTTTTTTATTTTTTTATTTTTGCTTAATTAGTCCATAATAAAAAATTCTTTAAAATCATTATTATTTTTTTTGAAAAATTACATTTTATGAGCACTTATTTGATAGCTAGCTACTATTCTATCCAAATTTCCATTAGACATATATTTTTAATTAATTAGCATTATTACTTAAATTATCACAATTTTCATGAGTGAGATGCAAAAAGTCCATTGCCCAACAGTTATTTGTTAATGGGCAACCACTTCCTTTTCCTGTCATTTCAGCATGATTACATAAGTGTAATGTGCTGAACTTATGATTGCGGAAAATATGCATAATTGGGGATGTCCCAAGGAAATCAGCTGTTTGTGATTCCGGGGTCAAAATAAAAATTCCATAAATCAGTCGGGAATCACCTATTTAAGCTGTGATAATTTTTTGAAACCCATGTTTTTCATTCTCATGTTTTCACGTTTATTATCAATATATATTAGAGGTCGAGAATTTTGAAAAACCCGGACCCGGACCCCGGACCCGGATTTTGAGGACACCCCCTGACCGGATCCGGAACCCGGAGTCCGGAAAAAGTCCGGGTCCGGGAAAGTCCGGGTTTGCTGATAACCCGGATCCGGCCCGGACCCGGACTTTTTAAAAATCCCCCAAAAAATAATTTTTCATGTTAAAAAACAAAAAAAAAAACAAAATTCGAAAAGCAATAAAATAGATATTTTTTCATAATCGCCAATTATTTATTGTTAAATTCTAAAATAAAAAGCATATGTACATGATTGACCAAAATTTTTACGAAGGGGATCGAGTCGAACTTTTACGAAGGTAAGGGGGGGGGGTCAGAGAGGAAAAATTTACGAAGGGGTAAAAAAATGTAAATTTTACCAAGGAGTTTGAGAAATTTGGCCAATTTGCCTATAAGAGTTATTTTTTGGAAAATTTAATGTTAGGGGGGGGTAGGGGCCGCCAGAGAAAAATTTTGAGAGATTGGGCCTATCCCTTTAAGAATATTGGTAATTTTTTTTAGAAATTTCACTGTATTAAAGAGTGTCGGCGGCCCCGATAGGGGTTTCCGGAGAAATTTTTGAAATTTCAGTCCGTTTTTTAAGAAGATTGGTCAATTTTTTACGATTTTTCGAAGGAAAAGTTAGTCAGGGAAAGTCCGGGTTTAAAAAGTCCGGGTCCGGGAAAGTCCCGGGTCCCCCAAAAAAGGCCGGACCCGGACCCCGGATCCGGGAAAAATCCGGGCCGGGCCCGGGTCCGGCCTCGACCTCTAATATATATGCTATTTTTTTAATATACCAAATCGACTTTGGAATAAAATCGAAAGTTAACGATTTACCGTCTATTCACACAAAAACAAGTTAATATAACAGATATTAATTTTTAATTTAAAAATGCCAAAACATAAAAATGGAATGAAGTTAAATAAAGAAATCGGATAAAAGTTGAGCTTCCAAACCAAATAAAAATTATTTAGAAAATTTCCAGACAATAGATAGTACCATGATTCTCACTAAAATTTTGGAGTTTTTCTTTGCTCTTACCTTCATCGGTTGCAGTTTTTCAGCGTCAGCACACACTGGTTAATTGTATATAAATCATTTTATGAATAATAATTTCTTATTAATTACCCCAATGATCATAAAAAATGAAATTAATATTGCATAAAAAAGTTGCGATTTGATAGGTTGCTAGTTTAATATAGGATTACGATTATACGCCCTATTTATCAATATTATGTATAAGTTGGGATTGAAAAAAATTTCTATTCAAGAAAAAAATGATGATCATTAGTCGGAAGATATGCTATCCACAAAAAAAAGTTTGTTTTGAATTTTATCCAACAAGTAACTTCATGATATTACATTGATCGAACATAATTAATATGAATATCACAATGATATTATGCCATCTCAAGCCATTTATAACAGATAATGAGCTGATCTGTGCGATGCGCGACTATGTGCCGAAACTTGCGCAAATCCAGGACGAGAAGCAACTGGAAGAGATTGAACGGTTTGCGCGCAAATATGCGGACAGCATTGGCTTCCATCACGAGACCAAAAGACATTGGAAATGGTGGGATATTTATTAGCAAAGTGTAATACAAATAAAATAAATCGCTATTTTTAAATAGTAACTCGAGGGAAATCGAATTATTCTCCCGAATAGCTCTACAATTCGGCCCTCCACGCGTGCTTTTATATAGCATAATGGATGAAGAAAATTCTAAATAATAATTGCGTACCTATACATACACATAGCAGCTATCAAAAATCATTAGCTATTAAGGTGTAAAATCAATTGATAAACCGTAAAAATTCCCAATTAAACGGGTTTTCGGTTAATTCATTCGATTTGAAAAATTTTACATCCTAATATTATGTAGTCAAATTATTAGGATTAAATATGTTTCGATTAATTAAAAAACATTTTAGGACAAGTGAGCCAATCACACCGTTTCCGCTGGTGCCTAATCGATTTCCTCGCAAATCATTTGATATGGCTATGCATTTACAACCGGTATATTTAACTCATTTTCTGATTTTCTAAGGTATTGGGTCATTAAAAAATCGAGGATAATAAATTGAAAGCAGCCAATTGATGGTAATTGTACTGTAATGATCTAATGATGTAATTTATTATCCAACTTATTTTTATCCGACTGTCTATTGCATATAGTTATTTATGTTCAGCTATCTTATAAAAATAAGAAACTTTAATTTTGTAAAAATTATTTTATTTAAAATAGTGGATTTCGTTTGGGTGTTTTCAGGCGATGAACCTGCTCTATTTTCGTGCTTCTTTTGACTATGATTTTTTGAATATGGCCCTAGGGGAAATGGCCAAATCGGATGATTTTGTCAAGACCATTCTGGACATTATGCATGAGATGAAGCAAGAAAACGGCTACCAAAGACAACCCATCAGCATGCACTGGCAAAGAGCTGTGAGTTTTTCTCTGCTGCTATGTCGTTTCCATAGTATCAAAAAAATGTTTCATAATGGTATCAAAATAAAAAGGAAAAAATTCTTTAAAAAGGCTGAGCAATTTATTATGAAAAATTTATACTTGTAAATAATAGGGTGAAAATATTGGGAGGCGAAAAATTCCATTCCCTAAAAAGATTATAAAAAAGATGGGGGAATAGGAACTCCCCTATGGATGATTTTATTGGAATATACTTAAAACAATAAATTTGGTATCTATAAATAGAATAGCTACTGAATGAATTAAGTCCATTCAATAAAGTCCATTCTAAAAAAAATATAGACTAATTATTGTGTTTTTGGCCAAACTGTTTAATTTTGCCATAATTTTTTAGGAACATTATGAATGGGATTAGGCTCATTTGATAGTTAATTTTTTAGTCCAGCAAGAATTAATTTTAGCTAAAAATTAGCCCTTCTGAATATGGTCAAAGGATTTGTATATGTTAGACTCGGCCAATAAAAATATTTACAAATGCTAATCTTCAATTTTTTAAGCTTTTGAGAAATTGCTTTTAGTATTCAAAAAAATAAACATTTAACATCTTTTAATTTGACATTTGTTTTAGGATTATATGTTGCATATAAACGACGCAAAAAACGCTGATAATAAATTGGAACTGAAACAAGTAATAATAATTTTCATGAAAGTAAATTGAAAAAATAAATTACTATATTAAGAAACAAAAAAATATATACTTAGTAAAAGAAATTTTGGTTTTCTATGTATGCATTTTGCGGAAATATCCAATTATTTTTTTGTCATATTTTTTATTATTAAAACATTGATTTATAGATTGAGGTGAACACCAGCGCCGCCTCAGGAATTCCAATGTCCCAGCACATGACTAAGGTCCACCGTCAAGTATTGAAGCACATGGGTCTTGACGCATCTCCGGAAGTGTTACGAGTAAACAACCCATTGCCGATGATTGTCGAGGCATTTTTGCTAGCTTGGTAGGCAAAAAAGGAGGCTTGATTATTAGCGATTCAAAGTTGATCCTATAAAAAAGTATTTTATCCTTATTTTTGAAATGGGATAATCTGAATTTCTTGCTTAATAAGGGCAATTAATAATTTAAATATTTGAGGCTAAAATTCGCCGATCCGAATGCTGTTGTGTTGTCCATTATGTATAAGCCTACAGAAAGCGCAAAAATGTCCAAAACCGAAGCTGAAAGTCGACAACTCTTTTCACGTCTTACAGGGGGAAAAATGCAATTTGTATACATGGGAATTGAAGAATGCGACGAAAAGTGAGCATAATAAAAAGACAAAAATAGCGTTAGGGCATTTTATTATAGGTATTACAGCAGGGCTTCCAGGTCTTGGGTGACTGAAAAAAGGACACCAAGCTTAAAATTAAAGATTTTGAGGTCGAAAAAAAGGACGCTTTTAAAAAGCTTAATTTTACTTTCCAAAGCAAAAATATTAACAGATTTTTATCAATAATTTGATGTTTAAATCGTATATTTTTCTTTAGCTACAATTTGTTCCAATAATTTTCGATCATTGGAAATTTTATTATACATATCCTTGCACGTATAATCATAGTTCGCTGCTACAAAAAGTATTACTTTCACGGTGTCCACCTTCAACGAATTTCTTTCTTTCGTCCATTGAACATTTACCAAGGAAAATACTCTTTCCATAAAAGCATTAGAACCGGGAATCTAAATCAAAAATTTATATCGGAACCGCGGGTGCCGGCGGTCCCGATAGGGACCGCCGGAGAGAATTTTTGAAAATTTAGTCCTTTTTCTTAAGAAAATTGGTCATTTTTAAGACATTTCTTGAAGAAAATCCACTATGTGAGAGTGCCGGCGGTCCCGATAGGGGCCGCCGGAGAAAATTTTTGAAAATTTTGTCCTTTTCCCTTAGGAAATTAGGCATTGTTTGAATAAAATTTTCTAAAATCCCAAAATAAAGGACAAAAGGACGGACACTCTTGGTCCAAAAAAAGGACAAATCTTTAAAAAAAGGACATTTAAATTTTCAAAGATCGGGATCACTCAAAAAAAGGACAAATCTTTAAAAAAAGGACATCTGGAAGCCCTTTATTACAGTATGATTCGAGTTCCCATTATTATCAATATAATAGAAACGTACTATTATACAATAGTACACATGCCCCAGTACATCTTCAAAAATAAATGACTTTTTTACAATTCTGCCAATATTACTAATCATTAATCATTTTTATGTATATCATCCTTTTATCAAATCATGCAAATAATAAAAATTTGATCCTATAATTGTTGATTTTTGTTGAAAATAAGGAAAATTGTCAAAGAAAATGAAGGTGCCATTTTATCTATAAAAATAAAAAAAAATTATGCTAAACTAGAATGAAATTAGAAATATCAATTATTAAGTTACTGAGCTCACTGTTTTAGGAAATTCGAAATTCTCCAAATCACATTCAGATTGACCCTTGATCCCGAGGACTTTTCTTTGCGTTTGGAGGATGGGCGTAAGGTGGCGATTGCGGATTATCGAATTCTAGTCCGCCCGTGAGGCTAAAGTACAATTTTAAATTGATTATTTTTACACTTTAAAGCAAAACAAAGCCGCTCAGCGAAAAAGTGAAGCGAGTTCTGTGCAAAATCGAACGATCCACCGCCATTGTGAAAAACAAATAAAAAATATTAAATATATATTAGCTAATATTTCATAATTAATTTAAAACAAATTTATAATAGTTAAAAGGCATATTTTCTTATATTGTTGTTGCAAAATTATAAGATCACCCATTTTTTAAAGTAACTCTGTTCAATTACAACCGATTCTTCCGTTTTTAGTCTTAAAAATAGTTTAAACAAAAACTCAGTTGATGTTTTTCAGCATTTCTCGAAAAATTCTACTTAAACTGGTTTTTGAACCGGTTTAAAAATCATACCATTTTCGAGAAAATCGAGAAAAAATTTTTTACAAAGTCAATTTTTATTAGATAGCCCTTAAATTTCTGAATACGATGCAAAAAACCGCATCAAAAAATATGCACTTTGAGCTGAGTTATGATTTTTTGAAAACCGCGAAAAATGGAAAACCCTAAAAACCTTTAAAAAATGGCCAATTAATTGTAATTGAAAGAGTTACTTAAAAAATGGGTGACCTTATAATTTTGCAACATACTATAGTAATCATATAAAATTATACATTAAAGGTCTTATTTTTCTCCATTCCCATTTTTAGAAGCATCCATCGGTTGGGTCATATTTGATGGATTTAAAGAAAGTGCAACAGGTAAATAAATAAAAATAAACGAGATTTTTCATATGGTAAATAACGAAAAAATCTATCGATTTTCTGTCGATTAAAATACATAAATTTCATTGAGATCTAAATTATGGACTTTTATATGTTTTAATTTATTTCCTTTTTCATTTTCACAGGTGCTTGCTAAACCAGACATGGTGGAACGGTTCTTCACCAAACCGGAAGAGGCACATTATGCCAAAGCCATTCGCCAAACTTTTGCAGGCTTATGGGGTCTGGATTCGGAGGACGAGGAGACCAAAGCGATCATTGAGGTAGGGAAATGTCTAAATTAGGCAAATTCGAGGAATTAAAAAATTAAATAATAATAAAAATGATCACCAACAGGATGCAAAAGCGAATCCGGATCGATACGTGCTGAAGCCATGCAAGGAGGGTGGCGGCAACAACTTTTTCGGCGAAGACATTGTGAAGAAACTGGAGGAATTCACTCCCAAGGAACGCACATCGCACATTCTGATGCAACGCGTGAAGCCCCCAGTGGTCAAGGTAAGAAATACAATTAATAAATTAATTTTAGCAATTAGTCTCCTGTTATCCCTACCATAAAAGTATGCTTATAACTTATATGTTCTGGTTCCTATGGGATTTATTTGAATTAACTAACTTTATCATGTTTACTTTTAAAACAAATTCAGACCATTACCAGATATGCAGAAAAATTTTAGTATTAATGTATGTATTAATAATTAACACCTTTTTTCAGAACTATTTGGTCGAGCCATATATAGGGGCCAGACCGAAGCCAAAGTTCGGCGAAATGGTCGCTGAGTTGGGCATCTTCGGTCTGCTAGTGGGCAATAACCAGCAGGACGGAACGATACTGTTCAACCATGGCCAGGGATATGCGGTGCGCACCAAATTTTCACACAGCGACGAGGGCGGCATTTTCGAGGGGGCAGGCTTCTACGACAGCCCATATCTGTTCTAAATTATTTATAGAATTGTTGTATAATATTTGTATTGATGCTATTATTGTACATATAATGGTATATAAGCAATAATCTTGTATTGTAGTTGGAAAAAAATTGTATGGGTAATTGTTGGAGATTAAATTGGAGGAATTGGAGGTTTTCGGCTTTAAGAATTGCGATCCCATGGAAGAAATAAATAAATGAGGCCAATAATTTGCACACTAGGGTTTTTGGGGTGCTGATTACGAATCTGAGCTCAGATTTTGTCCATGATGAATCAAATCTATGAACGATTTTATAGATTTGATTCATCACAGACAAAATCTGAGCTCAGCTTCGTAATCAGCACCCCTAAAAACCCAAAGATGCAAATTTTCAGCTCACAAGTCGGTTATTTATTTTTTTAATTTTCCCACGGGACCACAATTCTTAACGTTTGCCAGGGTTTTTTTAACCGGCAAACCCTTCCCCCTTAAGCAGAAAAAATTCTTGATAAAACGCAATATTTTTGATTTTTTCTTAATAAACTAATCTAAATTTTAAAATTTTTCTCCGGTGGCTTCTAAACTATTTTTGAAAATTTTGCTCATCTAATTTTAATGATTGAAATCAACATTTTTAAAAAAATTTATAAAAGAAATGTGAAGGTATTGAGTTTTGATGTTTTGGGTTTTGACCCCCCAGTTTTGGTTTTGGGCTCAAGTTTTGGTTTTGAGTTTTGGAAAATTTCAGGTTTTGGGGAGCCCTAATGTGAAAGTTTCGAGTTTTGGGTTTTGGTACTCAGTTTTGGTTTTGGTTTTGTGTTTCGAGTTTTGGAAAATTCCAGGTTTTAAGCAGCCCTAATGCTCTCCATGGGCTTGACTATATGTCTGAAAGGGCGGTGGGATTCGAACCCACGTCCCGGGATTTGTGTCCTGTGTGATAGACCACTACATTACGCTGTGTCCCCTGATCATTCTCCTATCATTGTAAAACACAAAAAATTACATACCTATTTACACATTATATATGCACAAATTTATCTGTAGAACCACATCTTTTGCTTGCGAAGATATGTCAAATGTACAATTTTAAAATAATTTTTTATATAAATGAATCCAAAAAAATAAAAAAATAGCCCTAAAATTAAAAATGAGAAATGCAAATATTCATAGAAATTTTATAAAATATATCGTTGGGGAAATTCCAATGCTGTTTATCACAACATCGATAATTATACCTCTGCGGCCTTTTTAGGCATAAATTTGGTGACCCCCATGGCATTCACGCGAACTCGCTCCAAAATGCCTCAGAGCTGAAGCCAAAAAATTTAAAAATTTCATTAGGATTGAAACGAAATTACCTCTAAAGGTTAAAAACTAATTAAAGTATCACAATATATATATGAAAAATGGAAACAACTTTGTGCATGATAAAATATCCATAATTTTTTATTATATAAAATTAAAAAATAATTTTTAATTTACCTACATATTATGTACATTTAATAATTCGAAAACAAAATTTTAATTAGAATTTAATTTTATTTATTAAAAACATTTCATCCTTCCGGTAATTCACATGAAAATTTTTTCATAATAATTTATATTTTCATAATAATTTAAGCTATAAACAATTGTTCGTGCTAATAATCTGATTTTCACAAAAGATTAACGTGCAAAATCCATTCATCTAATTGTTAATAAGATGTTAACATAATTTTTTGATCGAAGATATACAAAAACACAAAAAGTAATTTATAATAAAATGTCAGATTTATGTATATAAAAAATCAATTGGGTAATGTTAATCGGAAACAGGATATTTAAAGCTGACAGAAACTCATAGATAACATAATTATCCTTTATCCTTACTAGTGCATTAAATTGAATTTTTATTGAAATTTTAATTAATTAAATTATTAAAAAAGGATGCTTCCCACGATTAAATAAAATTTTAGATTGAATTATCAATGATTTCCATGCAAATTTTGCCATTATTCTTTCTTTTTGCCGTCATCAATCTCAGCTATACTGCTTTAGCTAAAACTGGTTCATTTTCTTAACTAATAAAAAAATTATAAAAAATAATAATGAGAGGTAAAAATATAATTTTGCCCTCCCTAAAAAATAATAGTGATATTTAAAAATATGATTTTGCCCTCCTTGGAAACATTAACCTTATTTTTATGGATTCACTATTAAGAAAGTTCATGAAAAAAAATTGGCTGATCCCTCTTAAATGGAATTTTTTCCTAAAGCCAACTTAACTAAATTTGCCATTATAATACCACTTTTTTCAATAAAATAATTGAGCAGTAAATTGAACTTTTAAAGAATGAATAACTAAGAATTAAATCCTTTTAAAAATTAAAAATTAAAAAAATGGAATAATCATTCAAAATAAAATTGATAATAAAGATAATGATCTAATTTGTGCAATGCGCGACTATGTGCCGCAACTTGCGCAACTCAAGGACGAGAAACAATTGGAAGAGATTGAAAAGTTTGGGCGCAAATATGCGAACAGCATTGGCTTCCATCACGAGACCAAAAGACACTGGAAATGGTGAAAAGAATAAGAAAAAAAATAATAAAATTATTCACTTCAAAATAAGATTCTCCTATCTCTCCTCTTCCTTGGAACTGATGACAACAGTGCTATGTTGATTAGAAAAGGCCATTAACGTTGTTTAAAAATGGCCAGCCCAGAATTTTTTTAGACCTTGTTAGATCAAAAGTGTAAAAGCCAACACTTTGCAGAACTTTTTTATTCGCCAATTTTATCTGAAAATGTTCGAAATTTCTCCAAAAAAGAAATCTTTGAAAAATTAAAAATTTCAAAACATTCAAAGAAAATGAAAAAATAGAATGTACAGAAAGATAGAAGATAAAATTCCATATAATGGTCAATAAGTTGTTAAAAAACTTTCTAAAAAGCCTGTCTCACTTGTCAGTCTTTTTTAACGCCTTAATGAGTTTCCTAACATTCAAACAACGATGATATCTATAAAAAATGGATGGGCACTTAAATGTCAAGTCATTACAAATCGTTCTTTGCACTCTTACTTTTATTGGAATAATAAAAATAATAATAAAAAAAACAAATTTAGGACAAGCGAACCCATCTCTCCATTTCCGCTTGTGCCATTCAGATATCCTCGCAAATCATTTGATATGGCCATGCAATTGCAACCGGTTATATTATTTGAAAATTGCAAAAACTTTCCACTATTTTCAGGCTATGAACCTGCTCTATTTTCGTGCTTCTTTTGACTACGATTTTTTGAATATGGCCCTCGGGGAAATGGCCAAATCGGATGATTTTGTCAAGACCATTCTGGACATCATGCATGAGATGAAGCAAGAAAACGGCTACCAAAGACAACCCATCAGCATGCACTGGCAAAGAGCTGTGAGTCCGATCAAAATCGGATTTGTGCTCTATTGTGGCCATTAAAATGTTCCAGTTTTTTTAAAACTATTTTTAAAGCGAAATTCTCTCCCACAAATCCAATCCACAATTTCGTCTATTCTCTTTTTTTGCATTCTATTTTTTATTTCTCTCCAGATTATATTGGATTCTTTGCAGCCATGAGTACATATAAAAAAATAGTCTTATATTAATGTATATTAAATATTAATTTAGGATTATATGTTGCATGTGAACGAGCAAGAAAATGAGTGCGATAACAACATTGAACTGAAACAGGTCTGAAAATATTCCGGAAGTATTTTTATCATTTTTTAAAATTTCCAAACTTTTTAAGATCGAAGTGAATTGCAGTGCCGCCTCTGGAATGCCAATGTCTCAGCATGTGACAAAGATCCACCGTCAAGTATTGAAGCACATGGGTCTTGACGCATCTCCGGAAGCGTTGCGAGAAAACAATCCATTTCCGATGATTGCTGAAGGATTTTTGCTAGCCTGGTAAGCAATATTAGTTAATTTACTAGCTTTATTATTCAGGGTATTTTATGATCGTAATGATCGTACTAAATAAAATAATATTCAGGCAAAAATTTACACTTTGGTGGCCCTATTTCATGGATTTTTGCATCTAATTGGTTCCTTGTTTCTAAATTTAAATTTTTTCAATTCAACATTAAAAGTTAGAGGAATCGAAAGCTCAATTCCTAAACCTCTCAACACTAACTTCAAATATAATCATATCGAAAAATCTTTTTTACAATTATTTAATTGAAAATTTGACTTATTTAGTCGGTGAAGCATGGTTAATTATGGGACCGCTTTTAGCTGGTGCTGTGTCGTAAGTAAAAAAGTGCAAATAAGGGCAAAAAGTGCAATTAAGAGTGAAGTTGTGCAAGAGAGGGTCAATTGGCTGGTTACTACTAAATGTCTAAAGCGACAGAACGCTTTAATAGACAAAATAAAAATAAAAATAATTTAAAAATATTAAAAATATTAATTAATTTAATATATAATGAATTATTAATAAAAAAATAAATAATAAATATATTGGAAAAAAAATTATGAAAATTCCCAGATAGGAAATTATTCGAAATTGTAATTTCAAAAAAACAAAAAATTAATATTAACTGAATTTATTTTTTCACATAAATTTAGTTTCGAAATATAGAAAAAAAATTCACAAAATTCATTATCTTTGCGGAAATTAAAAACTGATAATGATTGAGAAATAAGCGAGTTCGTGGCCTTCAATTTTCAAAAATTTTAATAAAAAACTGGGTCCAAAAAATTGAACATAATTTATTTGAAATATTAGCTTTTTTGAAATTTTTTAGGAAGCAATTAAAATTATTTAGGTCTTAAAGGCTTGGAATCTATGAAATGTAGCTTTTTGTATTTTTTTTAAATCAATTTCCGATGGTCTCGGACCAACTATTTTTATAATTAATCATTTAATTATAAAAACACATCTGTGAATTAAAAAATTAATATCAAGCTCTTGGGTTTTCCTACTGAATTTTGTGAATTTTTTTTTCTATGTTTCGAAACTAAATTTATGTGAAAAAATAAATTCAGTTAATATTAATTTTTTGTTTTTTTGAAATTACAATTTCGAATAATTTCCTATCTGGGAATTTTCATAATTTTTTTCCAATAAAGTGAATATAATATAAAATTGAGCAAATGAAATTAAGAAATTTTCATAAATTACATGATTTTTTGTCCGTAGTTCTTTTTTTTTTATCCATTAATTATCCGTTCTATATATGGCATATCTCGTGCAAACTATATAGGTAATTTGGCTAAGCGCATCTTAAAGAAATCTTTTTATTATTAAAAAGTGAACAAAAATTTAGCCACAAAATAAGGACTTATAACCATTTTTTGTTCGATAGAAAAATGGTACTCCAATAAATGTTTGTCGGATAGCTATAGATTCAAAAACTTTGGTATTCTAGGCTCAAATTTGCCGATCCGAATGCTGTTGTGTTGTCAATTATGTATAGATCTGTAGAAAGCTCGAAAATGTCCAAAATGGAAGTCGAAACCCGACAACTCTTTGAACGATTTACAGGGGGAAAAATGCAATTTGTATACTTGGGAATTGAAGAGTGTGACGAAAAGTGAGCATAATACATAAAAAAGACAAAAATATTTATTTTAATAATTTAAGGGTTAGGGCACATTCTACGACATACCGTATTCTCTCTAATATAAGGCCTAGGCCTTATATTTTTCGATCACCTTCGAAGGGGGGCCTTATATTAGAGAGGGACCTTATAATAGAGAGAGGCCTTTTATTTTTCAAAGATGTGTTTTCGAAAAATTAATTCATTATTCAATTGATTTCAATTCAAGAAATTAATTTTTTTCCCCGAGAATTTTCAGAATTTTCCCTGAAGAAAATTTTTTGAGTTGAAATCAATGTTGTCCTGATCCACCAAATTATGATCTGATCCATGCTCTGATCTGATCTAAAAATGCAAATTTTGTAGAAAAAATCCCTAAGATCGAACCACATATGGCTCATCAGTTGACTACTTCCAGATGGGGAGGACATAATTTTTCTGAAAAATTGGAAAATTTCTTAAGCGGCTCACAAAAAATTCCTTAAAATTACCATCTTTCTTAACAAAAAATGTCAACCCACTTACGCCAATTTTATTCTGATCTGATCTTGATCTCGTGGGATGATCAGATCCTGATCCCGTGGGTCAGATCAGATCATTCATGATGATCCAGCTAACTGGATCAGTTCAGATTATCTCTAAAAAAGTTGAATAAGGGACAACACTGGTTGAAATACCGTTATTCATTTTCATTTCAAATGTTATTTTCAAATTAAATTCGCTTTGGGTTACTATTTGGTCACTCTCATAAGTAGGGCCTTATAATAGAGAGGGGGCCTTATAATGGAGAGGGGCCTTATGGTATATTTTTCGATCACCTTCGAAGGGGGGCCTTATATTAGAAAGGGACCTTATAATAGAGAGAGGCCTTATATTAGAGAGAATACGGTATTATGAGAGGATAGACGCTATTAACTATAATTATGGCACAAGATTTTTAATATTATTAGTTGGTAGTTCATATAATTAATTAATTTTAGACAAAATTTGCCATGAAAAAATAAAGACGAATTGAATTAAAAACATAATTATTATGGCTTTAAAAAAGATCGAATTTATCGCAATTTTTGTGAAAATTGGCTCAAAATTTTATTTTCTCACACTAAAACTAATTGTACCTATCCCTACGTTCAGATTGACCCTTGATCCCGAGGACTTTTCTTTGCGTTTGGAGGATGGCCGTAAAGTGGCGATTGCGGATTATCGAATCTTAGTTCGCCCGTTAGAATAAATACAGAATAATGATATTTTTCAAAATTTTTAATAATTTTAGCAAGAACAAGCCAGTCAGCGAAAAAGTGAAGCGCGTTCTGCGCAAAATCGAACGCTCCACAGCCATTGTAAATTATAATCAAATACCTAAAAAAAATATAAAATTCAAATTTTCTAAAAACTCATAATCCATGTACTTTTCAAATTTTGATTATCAAATGATGATTTTCTAATGAAATAAACCATCTTTCAGAAACATCCGACGGTTGGTTCATATCTGATGGATTTGAAGAAAGTGCAACAGGTTTGTGTGGAAAATATAAATCAGAAACTGTGAAACTTATGCCATATCATTTTAATTTTGATAGGTTCTAGCCAAGCCCGGTATGGTAGAAAGGTTCTTCACCAAACCGGAAGAGGCACATTATGCCAAAGCCATTCGCCAAACTTTTGCCGGCTTATGGGGTCTGGATTCGGAGGACGAGGAGACCAAAGCAATTATTGAGGTAGGGAAATGTCTAAATTAGGCAAATTCGAGGAATTAAAAAATTAAATAATAATAAAAATGATCACCAACAGGATGCAAAAGCGAATCCGGATCGATACGTGCTGAAGCCATGCAAGGAGGGTGGCGGCAACAACTTTTTCGGCGAAGACATTGTGAAGAAACTGGAGGAATTCACTCCCGAGGAACGCACATCGCACATTCTGATGCAACGTGTGAAGCCCCCAGTGGTCCAGGCAAGAAATTTAGCTATGTTTTTGAATAAATATCTCTGTTTTTTAGAAACAAAGTTATCGTTATAATAATTATGACTATTACTCTATTCCAGTCAGTTCTAATTTCAACTTAATTAATTTTATCCCAATAGAATTAAAATAATTCAGACATTTTACATGCTCTCATAACTTGATGGGTTTAACAAAGCCATAATAATATCTTTTTTTCAGAACTATCTAATTGAGCCGTACATCGGAGAACGACCGAAACCAAAATTCGGTGAAATGGTCATCGAATTGGGCACCTACGGTATGTTGGTAGGAAACAGTCAGGATGGCACGATACTGTACAACCATGGCCAAGGCTATATGGCACGCTCCAAATTTTCACACAGCGACGAGGGTGGCATTTTCGAGGGGGCAGGCTTCTATGACAGCCCATATCTGTTCTAGGGTGTTTATGGATTTATTGTAGATTAGATATTGATGATATGTTGGGATCTAATTTATATCAAATATTGTGAAAAAATATATTTGTTGTTAAGTAACCATATTCATATTGTTATTACTTGTAATAAAGTAAAAATGTATATTTTTCTCATCTTACGGCATTAAAAATTTCAGTAATTCAGAGCATAAAACTTTTTAATTACAATATTTATACAATTTACAATGAATGCAACCCCAATAAATATCCATGGTCCCTCCATTATTAAAATCAAGAAATCCAAAAAAACGACGAATTCCCAGAAAAAGCATAAAAATAAACAATAAATTAGAGTTAGACCACGTAATATTGTACGTACACGAACTTCATGAAGTACTTAAAACGTTATATTGGTTTCTGTAGCGACTCGTGCTACCCGTATTTTCACTTGTTTTATACGTGACTACGTTATACGTGTCCATCTGTACGTAACACTGTTTTCTCAAAATATCTAACTCTAATTAAGATCGTGATTATGGCCAAAGGTTTGGCAATAATTTTTTTTTCACTTGCCAATCCGGATGATCCTTTTTGCATTGGCACTATACCTCGTTTTTCTTGATTGTGATTGAGACAAGTGAATTATAAATTATAATCGGTGTTAGGACGCCGCGAGGGGTGTTAAAAAACCGCCACGAGCTAAAGTCTGGCGGAAAAACTTTTTTGAACACTAGAACTATAGGAGTCAGGTCAATAGAACCCAGTTCACTAGAACCCAGAAACTTCCCTTCGCCCAAAAACTTTTTTAAAAGAATTTTTAAGCCAAACCCATAAAAAGCAGAAATGTACAGAATCTTAAAACTCCACTTATGGCTTTTTTGATTTTTCAAATTTCCCTGAAAAATTTTGGAAATTTTGAAGTTTTCGAAAAAATGCAAAAAATCGAAGTTTTTTGAAAATCTTAAAAATTTTCAGGGAGATTCGAAAAACCAAAAAGGCCAAAAGTGAGGTTTTAAAATTCTAAATCTTTTTCTTTATTATGTTCGCGGGTTCTACCAAACATAAAAAAGTTTTTGGGTGAAGGGAATTTCTAGGTTCTAATGACTGGGTTCTATTGAAGTGTAGCCGAATTATATTTCCCGAGCATCTAGTCAGATGCTCTATATGGTGATGGGATATTTGCGACCCAGACATTTGCGGCCTAGAGTTAAAAGGACATTTGCGGCCCAAACTTTTGCGGTCTAGACAAAATTGCATATTTAATAAATATATTAAAAGAAAAACTAAAAAAAGAATTAACTAAATAAAAAATTAGTTACAACAATTTGTCCATCATTAATTCAATTCCATTATTAAAATTGCTACCGGGATAATCGATGTTGAATGTTTTTTGAAGAACATGTTCTGTAATAATGCGAATGAAGTCCAAACATATTTCCGTCTACTGAAGTTGTTCCTTACTTTTTAAACTAAATAAACCTGTTCAGAGGAAAATAAAATTAATGAAAAACTTAAGCGAACAACAATAAATTTCTAGTATGAATAACCACAAATATTTATTTTTCTTTTTTCAAATCATTTTTTATTTTTTTAAATTTAATTTTTATTTTTTGGGCAGCAATTTTAACTAGGCCGCAAATGTCTGGGCCGCTTCCAGTGTTGCCTACTCTCATCAGAAGGATAAGTAGTTGGTGTATGTACTATAGTCAAATAACCTTCCAACAGCAAATATATTTAAACTAAAGAACATCATCAAATTTTCTTTGAAATGGTGATAAATTATGGAAATTTTCTTCAGGATAAATTTTTTTTTCAAAAGTTCTCCTATGGTCAATATCGAGACGACTGGCAGGTGGCAGCCCACCGAACAAAGTTAAGCTTCAAAATTTAAGCATTATTTGGGAGATAAAGAACAACCTTGAAATAATATTTATTTAAAAATTTTGAAAATTTTCGAGAAAAAATTGCACACATTTTAAAGAGTAAATTTAAAAATGATCGAATTTATAAAATTATTAATTTTTCGAAATAAAAATTTGGGAAAGCTCGATCAATTCATGTATTACTCTAGTATAACGAGCTACCGTATTCTCATAAATTCTACAAAATAAATGATTTTTACCCTAATTACTTGTGAAATTTTTATTATAATTTTTCTAAAAGAGAATGACAAACTTAGTTATTTTTATAGTCAATTTGGTAATTCGATCAATTTTCAATTGGTCTTCTTTGAAGATCCAACTTTCTTTGATCCAACTTTCTTTGATCCTCCTTCCTTTTTGGATCCCGGAATGCGGGGTTTGTCGAATTTGATCGCCAATGCAACAAGTGCCAATATGACCACAAGCGCAATCAAACTGATCCAGGGGCTGACACGCTTGCGACGACGACGCTGTTGACCGCCAGAAGAGTTGCCAGTGGAACCTTATTGGGGGTAAGTTTGGCTTATTAAACTGTAATAATTATAATAAAATTATTTATTATCCCAAAATTGATTCCAAAAGGTAGTAAATCAATCTATTAATTAATTGTATTTGAATGAAACACACACATATTTAGGTATATATAGGTATAAAGAGATTTATTTTTTAAAGATCTAAAAATATTTTTATATTTGATTAAAAAGGACATATCCTATTGTTATTATGATGTTTTATGATAAAAAAATTTTCAAACATAAAAAACAAGACCATAACGGTTATAAATCTAATAGGCCAAATTGACAAAATAATAGGCATTTTATAAAAGATTGAATATGAAATCTGTAATTCTAATGAATTTCGAAAAAGGGTAAAAGAGAGATTAAATAGATTATTCTCCACATTTTTTTTATTTTATAAAAATGATTTGATACTGGTTCAACAATTTTATTTTTATCAATTTTTTGGTCAATTTAAATGTGCTTGACTTGTTATTTTACCATTTTTGTTCTCAATTATGCCGATCTGTTGTTGCTCCAAAATGGCTCTGATCAATTTCAGCAGGTCCTCCATGTATTTTTTGCCCTTTTCCGTCCTTTCATCACTTTGTCCATCATTTTTAAACTTTTTTACTTTTTCCCATCTCAATGCCAAATCCCTCAGAATGGCCATATTACTATAATCTATCACATTTGTTGCCACAATTTGGTCAATTTCGTACTTTTTGGCCAATAATTCGATCGCCAATTTTAACCTGACTTTGATGTCAGAAAGGAGATTGGACGCCTAAACCGAGGAAATTTGTATATTTATTTCAGAACTAATGAATAATAAAAATTATTAATTAGAAAATCTTAAATCCTTTCATAGTTTTAGCACGAAAATCTTATCATTTTAGTCATTATTCTCTACATTATTGTACCCTATACCCTAAACAATCCTTATGAGTGCTTAAAGGAAACATTTTAAGTATTTAATAAATAATAAACCATGAATTTTTATTTGAAGAAATATAATTGTGTTAATAAAATCGGTTTAAGAACCATGAAAATATATTATATAAATTTAAAAAATTATGACTAAATGTTAACATTAATTTAAAAGAAAAATCACTATCTTTTATTCATTTAAATAAAGGGCTTATTCTCAACTAATTAGCTTATTGAATTGATTGGTTTATTTATTTGTCTTAAAACACAACATTTTTAATGCAATTCCACCCGCCGACGATTGCTTTCTTTAGCATGTTCGAATCTTGACGCAATACTTGTACCAAATTGTTCAATTTTTCGTTTTCTTTACTATCATAATTAAGGGTTGTCGTGCCCTTTTTCTCATCATTTTGGTCAAAAAGATTGACCATTTTTTCGAAACTTTTTCGGAAAGAATTAGAGAAACTTTTGCCTTTGAATAATGACAATGGGTTTGCTTGCGAGTCTGATGCTTCAATCGCATGCGTGTATTTCTATAAATAAATATTATATTAAATCAATACAATACTTATTAAAATTTTATAATCTTAGATTTCATCTGACTTGGGAATTTTAAAATAAAATGATAAAATCAAAAAAAGATTGGTTATTATTTAAGATAATTATAACCTACTAAATATTAAAAAATACATATCAACTTTTCGATTATAATAATTTCAATGAAATTAAACTAATAAAATTTATAAAATAATAATATTTTANCGTCATTTTGATCACCTTGAAATTTATTTAAAAAATTCTATTCTAAAAATTTAGAATTTTTCTTGTTTTATAGTTAGTTATACAAAGGGTCTTTGAAACGTTCAAAAAGATAATTCAGAATACTTATTATATTCGTTATTATCCATTATAAAAAATTTTTGATTTATTTTTTGGTATTTAATATTTAATTCATAGAAATTCAACCATTTATATACATATAATTAAATTCATATAATTGTTTTTTTCAGTATAATCTTTTCTAGCATAAATTAACGTGCCTAAAAGTCCGTTTTGTTGCCGAGTCCATGTCCAAAAGTTCTTAGTGTCATCAGAACAATCATCAGTCATGATAAGTCCAATTTTTATGACAAGAAAAATGTAGATCAATGAAAGGTGGAAATGCATTTTATTGTGTGAATATAGAAAAAATTTGGACAAAGTTATCTAATTAATAGCGTTAAATTTAAAATAATTAAAAATAAGTCTTTGAATTTGATGAATAAAATTTTATTACTAATTAAGTAGTATACACATTATCGTAAAAAATAATAATTCTTTTTTCGAAATTAGAGTATTAGTAACCTTTATCCCAAATCTTAATAATGCTAATAAAAAAATGCAGAAATTAATGTCAAATAAATAAATATTACAATTTATACACCAATATCATTGGCTAAAATTCATAAATAATGGATTTGTACAGGAAATGCGTAATTGTTTCTTTGTTTTATGGGGATGATTATTTTTTAGAAATTATATAATATTTTTACAATTTGTTAACCCAAGAAAATCTATTTTTTAGATGGAAAATAACTAGTATTATTCTTCCTCACAACCAGATAGATCACAAAAAATGGTCGATGAAACAAAAAATATCCCAAAACATTTTATTGTATTATACGATTTATTACATTCATTAACAATAATCAATCATTTAATTTTAAATAATTTTTTTATTATTAACAATGATCGATATTTATCATAAATGACAATTTATAAATAAATTTCAATTCAAAAGGAGTTTATCTTTTTTTTGTTACAGATCATATTTCGCAACTTGTGTAGCAATATTTTGATCAAAAACTTTTTTGTCATTTAATTTGATAAAAAAACTTTTTTGTCACAGCAAAAAGTAAATAAATTTGTTGATTAACTTAATCACGATTATTCGATGTATGTACATAGTCTAATAAGATTAGCAGTTATCATATATAAACATGCACATAAAAACTCCATCAAATCATTTGTTTATTTATTGTTGACTAAAAAATATGAAATCAAAAATAAAGAAGCAAATGTTCAAAAAAAAACCCACCCGAGAATTTTAGTCAGATCTAATCAAAATAATCGATTTATTTTTACTTAATCCATTACAAAAAAAACAATTTACGGAATTTCAGATTCAGATGTTTGCACTCCGTAAATTTATCTTCAGCGTGTTAAAACCCGGAAATCTAGGGCTTATTTAGTTTCGAATTGGTATCGAAATGATTCGCCGGATACAGTATTATACACTTTTCCTCTGGCATCGCCTCCTCGTTTTGTATGCTCTCTTCATACGATGATCTCTCTCGCCAATCATTCCATAGTCAGAAACGCAGAAAAGGGTGAATTAATCAATTACATTGGGATTATCGTTAATGGGGACTCAAAAGATTGAATCAAAAACTTTTTTTTGAAGCTTGCAGGCTCAAAACTATTAAAAAAATAATTATTCAGAATTTAATGCTCTATCTTTTCACATTTTTGGTTTTTCAGGTTTCCCTGAAAATTTTTGAATTTTTCGAAAAATACAAAAATTGGTGTTTTTCCGAAAAATTTCAAGATTTTCAGAGAAATTTGAGAAAGCAAAAATTTTAAAAAATAGAGCATTAAATTCTCATATATTTACTTATATTTACCTTCAGAATTGTTGGTATTTTGGATGTCGAACTTCTGCGAAGACCCGATCCTAATACCAACAAAACAATCACAGAGAACCGTTTCAATACCATTTTTCCAAAAGGGATTTCCGGACTTTTCACTCGCGCATTTTAATTGCTCTAATCCTGATCAATTTTCTTCTGATCAGCAACTTGGTCCGAGGAAGACCCCAAATCTATTATGCAGATGCGCTGACCCAACAAATGAACCATGGGAGCATCTTCGACAATCTGGTCGGCTGGATAGATCAAAATTTGATCGATGATCACAATAACAATGATCAATTTATTAATTTAATTTGCCATGAATAATAAGACAAATTTTTTTATTTATAATATAAATTTAAACTGATTTTATTATTTTTTTTGGGGTAAAAATGAGATTATTCTGTTCAAAAATTATTGCTTAAGAATATTAAAATTCTTACACTCATTCCCTTTTTTTAGTGTATAACGTAAATTATCGAATATTAATTATCTTGATGATATAGATCAACATTTGATATTTATCATAAAAAAGATTAATTTTGAATATAATTTGATGAAAATAATTTTGATCAAAAATTGAGTTTCTTTTCAAGTTGTGGCTTTTTTCATTGTACAAATTCATTTTGAATTCGTTAAAGAATCAATAATAATGAGCAATTTTTACATAAATGTCAAAAGTGATTGCCTTTTTCAATCTCAAAAATTATTTTTGTTGGCTAAAATTCTTCTGATTGGAACTTTTAGCACCTTCTTTCGTCAGTTTCAATTCATATATATAAAAGGCAAAAATATGGCATTAGCCATGTATATAAAGTAAATTGTTCTCCCTCTTCCCATAGGAAGGCTAAAATATTTCTAAAATTCAGTTCAACCGAAATATAAAAATTTGTTTACATTTCTTTTACATTTCATCTATTGCTATAGAATATCAAGCTAATTCTCGTAAATTCTGGAAAACAAATAATTTATAGTCTCCTTATTTTAAACTTGTTATTGTCTTCAAATTTTCCATTAAAAGTTTATAGCTGTTTTTTGTTTTATTTTTTATTATCTCCAAAAACCTTAATGTCCCTGCTCTGTTCTTAAAATCAGTAAATTATTTAATCCATTTTTCAATGGATTTTTTTGGAAGATCCAATTTACTTTGACCCTCCTTGCTTCTTGGATCGATCCTGAAATAAATAAGGGGCATTTTTCATCAGCTCTATTCTTCAGGTGTGCTTATAATTTGTTTTTCATCATAAAAATGCTTTTGATCATGCTATTTGCCACATGATCTTTATTATTTTTTATTTGTACTTATATCATTTATAATTTGCTATAATAATTCATGCTATCGACTAAAAACGATTAGTCAACTAAAAAACTATTTTTGTATAAAAATAAAACTAAAAAAATATATGGCCAAAAGGGCCATTTTAATAGAACAATGGTCATGCTCGAAACTTTGAAAAAATCATAAAACTCAACGAGTAATTGAATTGAGTGAGTTTTTGTATTCTATGGAGTATTCAATCGGCTACAAGCTATGCCTACAGCCAAATTTCTAATAAAAAACTACTTTAAACCCGAAAACCGGGTTTCGACCTAGGCAAATTAGAGAATTTTTTCTTGAGAATTTCAAATACAATGAGGGTTGGTCTAAAAAACAAAAATATAGAGCAGATGGTGGGAGCACCTTTTCACAAGCATTGTTAAAATCGATATTTACCTACTTCCCCGGTCTTGGGCCGGAGTCGGAGCTTTTAACAATACTGTTCACAAGTTTTTATTTTTTTCGAGTCATTCTTTGTAGAGTTAAATTTGCGTGAATATCAAAACATCGATATTTTATCGGACGACTTGTTGGTATATAAGGAATAATAAAACTAAATATAATTTTTCAAACATATGATTTGGTAAATTTTTTGAGGCAATGGATGGAAGTAATGACTAAAATTCAGAAAACAATGAGAAAGGTCAATCTAGTCTAAAAATCGATGTTCATTTACGATCAGCAGGAAGAAATTCGATGTGATTGAATCCACAAGAAAAAAATCGGAGAAAAAGACATGCAATTTAAGATTCCGATTTTTTTGTATTTTATGATTTTCGTCGCCATAATCTTTGATTATAGGGGCATCCCTAAACTAAATGTCACCATTGAGGTACATTAAAAAAATAAGATCCTTTGTTGTAGGAAAAAACTAACTAAATAATATAAATTATCCTACTATAAAAAAGAGCAAAAATTTTGCTGTCAAAAATCATAGTTATGATTTTTTAAAAAACAAATGAAGACCCTCAAAATGTATTATACATACACATAAAATTTATGCATAACAAAGAAAAAGATAGTATAAAATTCATAAAAAATATGAGTTTAGAAAATCCGAATTTTACAAGCCACATAGAATTCCCAAATATTTTGAAACTTTTATAAAGAAATAATAAGATATGATATCTCTAGTAGAGATAGGGATTGTCGTAGAAGCCGCGGCCGTTGAGGATGCCGCCCTCGTTGTCGTCCGCCCACTTGGCGCGCACCATGTACCCGTGGCCATGGTTGTACAGCACCGTGCCCTTGTGGCCATCGCCCACAAACATGGCCCAGATGCTCAGCTCGGCGATCATCGTCCCGAGGCGCGGGTTCGGGTCTTGGCGCTCGGTAGCGAAAGGTTCAACGATGTAATTCTTAAAATTTATTAGATTTTATTTTTTATTAGGAAGAGGAAGTAATGTATGTATTATTATAGAGAGTAATATATTCTATATTATTAAATCGGAAGGTGCTATGTCGTTAAAAAAATCAAAACCCAATATGTTCTCCAAAAACTTTTTGTTAAGATTTGTTAGACCAAAACTCTCAGCGATAAAATTGTGCAGAATTTTATACTCAATTTCTATTTTTATTTTTTCGAAATTCGAACAAAAATTTCGAAATTTTTCGAAAATATCGAAAAAGGGGGTTTAGCGCGAAAATTTCGAACTTTTTCGTATTTCGAAAAACTAAAAATAGCGGACGATAGAGCATAAAATTCTGCACAATTTTGTTGCTGCAGTTTTGGTCTAACAAGTCTAACAAAGAGTTTTGGGGAACGTATGTGTTTTGATTTTTTTTAACGACTCAGCACCGATCAGACAAGTGAATCAGCAGCAGATGATCTCTCAGAGCCAAAAAATTATCATCAAAATATTAACGCACTTCCCATTCTGGACCCAATAAAAATTGGCAGTAAAAAATTATTAATAAATAAATAAGGATAATATTAACATAAAATAAAAAATTAATCATTTTATGAGTCTGAATGGAAACTTGGTTTAAATTAAAATAAACTCGCCTGGTAAGTGGGTGGATTTATGCGCTGTTGCAAAATGAATGTGCCACGCTGCTCGGGCGTAAGTTCTTTCAATTTTTTCGCGACATCTTCGCCATAGAAATTGTTGCCCCCGCCCTCCTTCATCGGCTTCAACACATAGCGATCTGGATGTTCCATGGCGTCCTGGTGATATTTGTTTTATTATTTTATTAAATTAAATTTGTTGGACTTCAATGATCGCTTTGGTCTCCTCGTCCTCCGAATCCAAACCCCATAAACCGGCAAATGTTTGGCGAATGGCCTTGGCATAATGTGCCTCTTCTGGTTTGGTGAAGAACCGTTCCACCATGCCGGGTTTGGCCAGATACTGTAATGTTAATGGGGAAATTTGTTATGCAATCAAATTGTCATTTTTATTATTTTTTACTGACCTGTTGGGCTTTCTTCAAATTCATAAGATGGAAACCAAGCGTTGGATGTTTCTGAAAAATTTAGCAAAATTACATAAAAAAATGAATAATTTTTTTTTAAATTTTTATCAGAATTTTGAATTCTGGTCTAATATGTAAGGAAAATAATTTTCTACTTACAATTGCTGTGGAGAATTCGACTTTTCGTAAGCAACGTATCAACTTATCGGTGGTCTTTATTACCGGTCTGTTTGAAAGTATGATAAATGATCATTTATAATCAAAATTAAAAGTCTTACGGGAATGGGGCGTTTCGGTAGTCGGCTATTGCCACTTTGCGGCCATCTTTCATTCGCAGTGAAAAGTCTTTGGGGTCGAGAACCAATCTAAATTTTTATTAATGAGAATTATACATATAAATATTTGTCAGATTTTCAACAAAAAAATCAAAAAGTTAAAAGATAAAATTGTTCAGAATTTTATTCTTATTCGAATGATCTTTTTAATTTTTCGGATTTCCCTTAAAAAGTTCGATTTTGTCGAAATGCTCAAAAATTCGGGTTTTTTCGGTAGAAAGTCGAATTTAAAGAGGGAAATTCGAAAATTTTTTCAGAACATTCGAGTTAGCAAGTGCCTTTTATACTTTTCTCTAATAAAAAAGTTTTAATGACGATAATTCTATTTTGGTACTTTTCGCCGAAACGACATCATATTCCTATTTAATTATTAGCTATAATATTCTGCGGTCGCTAGAGCAAGATCAATTTAAATCCATTTTTGCGATCGATCGAGAACTTTAAAACGAAAAGTGCAGTTTGGGTTATAACTCGGTTTAAACCAAAGCTAGAGAAACAAGTTTGGTATCAATAGATAGCACTATAATTAGCTAGTAAATGAGCCTAAGTCCATCCGAATTGGCCTAGTCTAAAAAAAGTTATTGCCAAAATAAGCACTCGTGCAGCTATTTTTTTAATTGGCCGATACGAGCAATTATTCTGGCCATAACTTTTTTTAGACTTGACCAATTCAGATGGACTTGGGCTCATTTTGTAGCTAATAATTAGTCTCTCTATCTTTTTACACCAAATTCGTTTCTCTTAGTTCGGTTTGAATCAAATTATAACTCGAACAATGCTTTTCGTTTCAATGTTTCTCGGCCACAAAAATGGATTTAAATTGATCTTGCTCTAGCGACCGCAGAATGATGATGATCGCATTTTTTCATCACAATTATCCATTACCCATATATTGGGGTGAGGAATAAGTTCTGTCATAGTAGAAGGAAATTTTTAAAATCTTAATTTTTCAATTCGTAACCCTATATGAATTTGGTGTTAATGAAAGCCTGAAGTCTCCTGATTTTTATAAAATTTTTCAAAAAAATCTAGCTTCAATTTTTCCTGTTGAAAAATTTTCTGTAACAATGTATAGAAATTCTTATCGGTTTATAAAAATTGTTGAAAACGCAGAGAAAAATGAAAATAAATGACAGACATAGACAATCAAATGTGGAGAATTTGAATCTAATCTTTAAAAAATCGAACAACCATAAATTTTAAGGTATTTCGAGGCTTTCAGTGGAGTGGTTAAATTTCATTATTTGTCCGAAAAATCATATTTTTGCAAATAAAACAAATAGATTTAAATATTTAATATTACTCAGCTCACCGTACTCTAACAAATAATGAATAAAATAATCGATAAAATTCATTTTGCAGCGATTTTTTTAGGAAAAATGAAATTAAAATATTTTTTTATTTTTTAATGTGTTAGATATTTATGATTTATATTTTATCCGATAGAGCTCGGCGAGCTGAGTAAAATAAGATTTAATTTCCATTTTTAATTAACAAAATTTGACTTTCTATAGATAAAAGTTAAATTTTCCATTCATGGGGTTAGATGGATTTTAAACAATTTTTCGACAGGAAAAATTGATGCTAGATTTTTTTGAAAAATTTTATAAGAATTGGGAGACTTCAGGTTTTCGTTTAACACCAAATTCATATAGGGTTACGAATTGAAAAATTAAGATTTTAAAAATTTCCTTCTATTACGACAGAACTTATTCCTCACCCAAGTATAAGGAAAACATAATAATTAAATATATTAAAATTTAATAAAAATATAATTAAGCCTATATTCTCCACTCACTCATCATCGCAGTCTGCATACGGCACATATTCCATTTTCAGTTTGCCGTCGGTATGCAGATCAAACAATGCCTGAATTGTGGATTCAGCTCCGGGCATTTTGGAGCGAGTTCGCGTGAATGCCAACACAACAGCGTCCGGGTCGCCAAATTTATGCCTAAAAAGGCCCGAGAATATGGCCGATAAATGGATTCAAAATAATTTTAAAAATGTTTAATTTAAATTAGTCTCTTATTTGTGATAAATAGCGCTCGAATCTCCTCCAACGATATTTCTACTATTTATTTAAAAATTTCTATGAATATTTGCATTATTTAATTCTAGGGCTATTTTTAGATTTTTTTCGAATTCATTTATTTTCATATTTGATATTATATTTTAGCAAGCAAAGAAGCGATTCTAAAGATAAATTTATACAATATATATCTGTATAATTTTTGTATTTTTTTTACAAAAATGATTATGATCAAAATAAATATCTTTTTTAAGTTTATAAAATTATTCCAAAAGCTGGGCTAGACAATTTAAATAAAAATATTTAAATTACCCTTCAAAGCACACTTACCATGCTAGCAGTAGCGCTTCAACCATCATGTCAAGTGGCGTATTCGGACGCAGCACTTCCGGAGACGCATCCATGCCCAAATGCTCCAAAATGTGCCGATGGATCACTGTCATCCGTCGGCACATTGGAATGCCTCCGGCGGCCCCCGCGTTCACTTCAATCTGAAATCGGAAATTTTTAATAAAAAGGTCAATGTTTCGTTGTTAAAATTAGAAGCATAGAATAAAAAGAATAAATAAGTAAAAAAATATACCTGTTTGAGCTCAAATTGGTCATTGTTCCCTTCGGCTTGAGCATCATCCTCCATGTGCAACATATAATCCTAATAAAGCAAAAACTAATTTGATCGGCTAATTATTAGTCAATATATATCAATTTATTTAAAACTCAATTTTTCTTAATAAGAATTGATAAATTTTTGATCTAATTATTATTATGGAGCATAAAAAGATACAATTAATTAAAAATAGGCGATTGTCGAAAAATTGGGACCGAAACCGGATAGAAACTACTAGTTCGGAAATAAAATTTTCTTTTGGATTTCATATGGCATTTCGAAGTTCGAACCCCAAAGATTTTACGATTTATCATAATTTTTAAACCCCAAAATGTCGTCCCAAAAAGGAAGAAATAAAATTCGCATTAATAAAATTCCACGTTTCGAATTAAATATATTGGAAATGCGAAGTTAACTCACAGCTCGCATCCAGTTCATGCTGATGCCCTGTCTTTGGTAGGCGCCTTCATTGACGGCATCGCGTATGATCTCGAGCATCTGACGGACCGCGGCATCTGTTTTGGCAACTTCCCCGAATACTTCGCTCAAGAATTCATAGTCGAAAGAGGCGCGCCAATACAACAAGTTCAGGGACTAAAAATTGCAAAAAATTGTAAAAATTTTGAAAATTTATAAAATACCGGTTGCAATTCCATGGCCATGTCGAATGAACGGCGAGGAAATTTGGACGGCAAAAGTGTAAACGGAGCGATCGGTTCTCCAACCCTAAAATATTATTATAATCTGGTAATTTGATGAAAATTTTGGAAATTACTATTTTACCAATTTTTGGTTCTTTCGTGGTGAAATTCGATTTCGTCGGCATATTTTCGTGCAAACTGCTCCAACTCTTGTAATCGCTTCTCATCCTTCAAATAAGCAAAATGCGGCACATAGTCACGAAGGGTGCAGACGGCATTATCTGAAGGAAATTATCATTTTGCCAAATTGTCAAAAAATGAATTTAAATAATTTTAAAATATTTTTTGACCTGCTAAATTTGTGGGAGCCGAATAAGAAGGGACAATGAAGGAAAAGGCAATGAGAAAGGGCAAAATTTGCATGAAAATCATTGGAATCTGTCAAAAAATTAGTTTAAATCATCGAAATTTTTAATAATTAAATGGCGATATTCTAAAAAATTAATTACATTATTGGGTTAGGAGAATTAAACGTGCTTAAATAGGGAGCTGATATTGTTTGCAATATGTATGTGTACTGATGCTAACTTTTAATAGCCGGAAGTTAAAAAATTGTTAAAAAATGTTAAATTATGTATAAATTGTTAATACAAATATCTGAATGGTAAATAAACAGCTTATTAACATGCCATGTATTAAACAGGAAATTTCAAATTCCATCGAAATTTTTTTAGTGTAATTTGCAAAAAAAGTAAAAAATATTATTTTGTTATTAACAATATTTTCCCGTATCATGTGAGTTTAGTGTGAGCGATGCAATGAATTACCATTAATTTTTATATGTGTAATGTATCTATGTTCTATGTAATATAATTATCAATTTTTAATGCATGTAGGTAATATGCCCATGTTCAATAATATATCCATGTTTCAAAACATTTTTTTACAAAAATATTATAAATTTTGATTTTCACATAATTTACATTTGTTACTTGAATTATGAGAAAAGATTGCAAGAATTGGAAAGTAAAAAAATGGAATTTAACAAGAAAAAACCAAAAATTGGTAATAAATAACTAATACATATTATAAATTATTAATTGGTTCGGTAATTATTTTATATCTGAATGAGGAAGTATATGGTTTATAACATAATACATATCTTAATATTTCAAAATGCCATACAAAGCATTAATTAGGGTTGGAGAACCGATCGCTCCGTTTACGCTTTTGCCGTCCAAATTTCCTCGCCGTTCATTCGACATGGCCATGGAATTGTAACCGGTATTTTATAAATTTTCAAATTTTTTACAATTTTTTGAAATTTTTAGTCCCTGAACTTGTTGTATTGGCGCGCCTCTTTCGACTATGAATTCTTGAGCGAAGTATTCGGGGAAGTTGCCAAAACAGATGCCGCGGTCCTACAGATGCTCGAGATCATACGCAATGCCGTCAATGAAGGCGCCTACCAAAGACAGGGCATCAGCATGAATTGGAGCGAGCAATAAAATGGGCTTTTTGGACTTTTTAATGTTTTGAATTGTTCCATAAATCTTTGGATCAATTACCTATTTGTTTATTATTTTTTGCTTAAGATGATGCTCAGGCCGAAGGAATCAATGCACCAATTTGGGTTCAAACAAGTATTTTTTGCAGGTGTTTCGGCTAACGTTTTCAACGATTAAAATTCCAAATTTATTAATTTTCTTAATTTGTAAAGTGAATTATGTAAATGTAGGCGCCGATGTGCCGGCGGATGACAGTGATTTGACTGGGGGCTGAAACAGATCAAGATTTGATATTTATCATAAAAAAGATTATTTTTGAATATTTTGACATTGAAAATAATTTTGATCAAAAGTTGGGTTCCTTTTCAAGTTTCGGCCTTTTCATCCTACATATGTAGTGAAAGAATAAATAATAATGAGCATTTTTAATGTCAAAAGTGGTTGTCTTCTTTAATATTCTAAAAAATTTTGTCGGAAAAATTCTTCTGACCATTTCTGAATTATTTGAACTTTTAGCAGCACTTCTTCCGACAGTTTCAATTCATATATTGATATATACATAAAGATAAAGGGCGAAAAATGCAATGTTACATAAACTTTTTTCTGTTGACTCATCGGAGCAGTGAACCACCGATCATACCACCCATTTAATTGGTTGAATAACAAACAAATCACCCAATTTGCGCAAATATAAAGCGACCCAAAAACAGCACTAATAAGGATTCAATCAGATTGACCACAGAATACCTTATTTGTTAGCATTGCAATATATTTTATTTATAATTTGATGAGTTATCAAAAATATATTTTTAATATAAAAAATGGATTTATGTAGGGTCTATCAAGCTTTAATTAAAAAATCGCAATTATTTTTTTCCAAAATGGACAAATCAAAAATTCAATAAAATTACATATAAATTCAAATTTTATTGACAGAATTTTAGATTTCTTACAAATTATTGCACCCATCGGATTATTCCACATATCAGCCATGAACTTGTTGCTGTTGTGCCTTGTCATGGTTCTGGTGCTGCTCATCGCCATATCACAGTTCCAACAGGTGGAAGCAAGACCCCAGTGGGGATCCTATGCCGACAGTTACACAAGTGGCACTCTGTTGAGCAACTTGGTGGGCAGAAAGTAACCGGAGGAGAGAGCATAATAGAAAGAGAGAAAAACAATATCTGATCATGATCATGATCAACCAATACTTTCTAATTAATTATATTTCATTCGATAGATTTGGAGGATAAATTTTATTTTATACAATTTTTTTACCAATATGAATATGTTATTTATTGACCTTGCTTTTCTATTAAATAACTACATATTTTAAAAATCAAAATTATTTTTTAACAATTACTTTAAAATTAGGGGTTTTCAGTTTTTTTGGGCATCCAATGTGAAGTTTAATGATAAATTTGATATTATAAAAATCGTAAAAATTACAAAAAAGATATGGTTCACCAAATTAAACTGTTGCAGTAAAGTCCTGGATCTTTTTTTGTTATTTTTCTTTAAAAGTTTTATCTAATGGACCAAAAATAAACTTGAACCCGTGTCCGGTCATTTGCGTGCCAGACATTCGTTATAACTCGGCTTAACCGCAACCTAGATAAATGTCTGATAGCATAAAATAGAGCAAAAAATTACATATAAAATGATCCTAAGCTCATTCAGATTTGTCCATTTTTGAAAAGAAGTTATGGCCAAAATACTGTGAATTTGGCCAAAAACACTCATTTTGGCCATAACTTTTTTCAGAGTGGACCAATTGAAATGAGCTTAGGCTCATTTGGTAGCTTATTTTTTATTCTATTTTTGGCATCGAAATCATTTCTATAGGTTGCGTTCGAATCTTATTTATAATGAATGGCGCGCAAATGACAGGGCACCACTTGAACCAACAACGAAAATTTAAATTCGGGATTTTTTTAATTGATTTATTTTTACTACCAATGACATAAAAAATCTCTTAAATCATTTGGATATATTTTGTAAATATAGTGGGGTTTATAGTTCAAATATGAATTTTCGCAACAAAACACAAAAAATTCTATTCATGGATAGATCAAAATTCCCTAATTTGGGTGTTGGTTTTCTATCTCTTCCACTTTATTGTGCCCATCAATCATCATTATTGCACAAATCGAATAAGATGGAACAAGTCACAAAGCACATAATATGTATGGGCCAAGGGCCAATTGTAACACTAGATGAGCTACAAATTTTCAAATCGTATAAAAGGCGGAAAGAATATTCATTAAATGGATCAATTTAGAAGAAGACACAACTAATTAAAGAACCCTAATTTTGCAACCCATCTAAGAAAATGTCCCTGCTGAACTTGTTGCTCTTGTGTTTCATCATGGCCCTTGTGCTGTTCATCGCCCAACTTCACCCTGTGGATGCCCGACCGTCGTATGCCGACATGTTTACTAGCGGAACGCTTTTGAGCAATTTGTGGGCCCGAAGATGACAGAAAACAGTGACAGTGAAATGATATGGATGGAGTGATCTTGATGATATGCTTTTTATAAATTTCGTCAAGATATAATAAATGTTTTATTCTATGTATTTGTATTTATTTCTACACAAAATAGTAAAAAATTATTCAAAATAGTAAAATGACCTAATTTATTCCATTTGTTTAATAGACTCTAAATTTTTAGGTCAAAGCATATTTTTATTAATTTGAACTACATATCTATAAGAATTATTATAAAAAATTAAATAAAAACTTGGATAAAATCGTCATTCAAATAGGTATATAGTAATAAAAAAAAGAAGAGGAATTAGACATACTTGTCATTTGGTATACCTACCTTTATCATTAAATTTATATAAAGAATATTTTTTAAATAAATATTGAGATAATAATTATTGGATTTTTGGGATTTCTCCATGGAAATTTTTTTATTGATGCTTCATTTTTATTGAGGATACCCATTCAGTATTCTACGATACGAGCGTTAGAAGGTTGCAATATTTATCAATTAAATGATTTTTAATTAATTAATCATTTTTGCATGTCATGTTCATATGTATGAAAAGAGAAATGTTTATGACATTGATTTTAGTACATCACTAAAAATCAATAATATATTTTTTCACATTGATTTATGAAGAAAAATAAATGTACAAATATTTTTTCCCATGATCATAATGTAATTTCGCGATACTTCACTCATAATAAAATATTTAAATCACATAAATTGTTCTGAAACATTTTATCATATTACATATCGTTGTAAATTCCGGTTAATAAGATCAAACATCAAAATGTATAAATATTTATGGTTGCACAACCCCGTCAGCAATATTTACCCGAAAATAACGAACCCATCACTAATTCGATTATGTTGTTGAGTTGCACAAAGTGAATTTGCAAAATACGGGTTAAGAAAGAGCTCAAAAATTGTACATACATACCAGTGTTAAGAGAGATATTTATGGAAAATCTTTTTTGGTTATTTTGCATAAACTATGATGCGATGTTCAATTTGGATTAAGATTTCTTGGAAAGTTACAAACTACAAAATTTGATTAATTTCTAAGAAAGTTGCGCATGATCAAAGAATTAAAGTTCTTTCTCGGGGCATAGACTCGAAGAATACAATCACTACATTTTTGGCCCCAAAATGATGCAACTATAATTTTTGAGGCCTATAAAAAGGTTGAATTTTCGAGATAATATTCACATCGCTTTTAATTCAAAATCCAAAAATTCCAATTATTTTAAACCCATAAAAAATCGAAAAATGTTCCATTCCGCCCAAATTATTCTATGGCTCCTGGTCTTCACAAGCGTTCTGTTGCTGGTCAACATGGTCGAGGCCCAGATATTCTACGCTGACCCATTAACTGCAGCATACAATCGTGGCACGATCTTTGAAAATTTGTGGGGCCGAAAACGTCGATGAATCATTTACATTTTATTTTTACTTTAAAATGTTTGAATATAAAAGAGTAAATTTACTTAATTATCTTCCTGTTTTTATAGGGTATGGCGTGTTAAAAACATCAAAAGCTACCTTCAAAAAAGTATACTTTAAAATTGTGAAAAACAATTTTTCACAATTTTGTTGCTCTTTATATCATAGACAGTATTTAGCATTCGATAGTGGAAAATTCCAACAGTAAAAAAAAGATCCGAAGTGTAAATTTAGAAAAGAAAAATCTAACCATCGATTTTTAAGTAAATTTAAAAAATATTAACGAAGAATTTCAATAAATTTTCAAAAATTCCTGTAGAGATTTTTCAGACCTAGAATATCTCAAATTATCATGGTCCTTGGCTTTAAAAAATCTTGGACAAAAAAAACAGACCATCGGATTAATCATTCAAATTTTGTAATACATAATACCAAAATACTCTCTTTTTTCTGTAATACAAAAATATCATTATATGGATCTCGTGAGGAATTTTTATTTTTTTCTGAACATTCCTTTATTATTTTTATTAACATAATTTCAACTGAAAATTCGAATAAAGGAGAACAAAAAATTTTTGCGCTATGATTCGAGCATATTGAAAAGGGCAATTTTTAGTGGCGCAAAATGTATCCAAAAAGCGTTCTTAATAAATTTGTTTATCGATAATATATAGCAAATTATAATTTGATGAAAATTTCTTAGCCTTGTGTTTACGTCATTGATATCGCACTTAAATTTATTTAGAATAAAAACTTATTTTTTAAATTTAGGTATCAAGCATTTATTCTGGAATTAGAGAAAGTTTGAATATGGCTATAGAGTTGATCTCTGAACGATTATTCGGGCATGAACTCGTGCCAGTAAAAATCACATACAATAATGGAACAATTCTAAGAACACTAACGGTAAAATGGATGAAAGTGAAAAAGTTGAAAAATAATAAAAACAATGGGGGAAAGGAATGGTTCAAAGGGGGAGAGAAGGGCCAAAGGTATGCCGAAGAGTTACTACTCCAACTAATCAAAGGCCTGGTGAACAACGAACAGTTTGAACTAACAAGGAACACTCACTAGATTAATGGCTATGGCTATTAGCATAACTCACTATGTTCTATTTTTCTGGATGCATAGCCTTTCATATAAGGTGTTTAATCTAGTGAGTGTTCCTTGTAAGTTCAGGTAAAATAAAGTTGTAAGATCTCAATTTTCAGAAAAATAATATTCGATGTAAATTTAATTCATAAACCGTAACAATGAGATTGAACTCCAACTTCTATGTGTTAGCCCCAAAAAAGAATCGGCTCTAACTAACTTTCGATCTAAATCTCAAATATATGGAAGAGATGGGGAGAGGCGCTTTATCCTTAAATTAATATTGTAATCGTGGTCAAAGTAGAACACAAAGATCCTTATTAGTAGAACCAATAATAATTTCGTATTTTGACCTCTATCTTCAACTAGTCAAATTATTTCATTCATTTGCTAAAAACTAACAATGGATTGAACTTAATTGCCAAATTTTTAAATTTAAATTCTGAAATTCATCCAAACTAAATGTAATTCCGTTAACTATTTTTGACCAATTCAAAATTCCGAGTTTATGTGAAAGCTGATCTCGGTTTTATGTTTGATTATGTTGCTAAGATTCACCAAACTTAAGTTAAACTTTAATTTTGAAATATTTAGGTTCTTCCTCTAGCAAAAGCAATCAGCAAAGTCGTCGCCGTCGTCGAAAGCGCCTTCCTGGCTTTATCATTGCCTGTATTGTTCTGATCATTGTCATATCAATCGCATTCTTCTTGTGTGGAGGGCACACGGCATTGTTCGGTGGAAAGAAGAAGGCAGAGGGGAGCAAAAAGGAAGGGGGAAGGAAATAGAAAAAATGAAGAATAGAAGTGAAGAAAGAATAGAGAGGAAGCAAAAGGAAAAGAAAAGGATGAACATTATGTAGAAACTTGATACTAATTGAGGGGTCCGGTGCTAGGACGTTTAAAAAAAATTCGCCAATGTGGCCGTTAAAAAAATCGCCTATGTGGCCAGTCTGGCCTAAAACTTTTTTGTTGGACCAGTTAGACCAAAAGTATAAAAAACAAAATGTTCAGAATTTTATGCCGATTCGAATGGTATAAAAAATTGTTTTCCGAAATTCTGCCAAAAAGTTCGAAATTTTCAATAAAAACCCTAATTTTCGGTATTTCGGGTAAATTTCTAACTTTTTGGCCGAATTTCGAAAAATAAAAATACCATTCGAATCAGCATAAAATTCTGAACAATTTTGCTTTTATACTTTTGGTTTAACTGGTCCAACAAAAAAGTTTTAGGCCAGACTGGCCACATGGCGATTTTTTAAAGCCCATATTGGCGAATTTTTTTAACGTCCTAGCACCGAGGGGGTCCTCTTCACTTTTTATTGCCTAAAATAATACGTAATTGTGTTGTCATTTCATATAATCGTGAGTTTTCCCGCACTACCTCCCTGCATTATGTTACCTCTTTTTATTTATGTTTGTAAAATAAAAATTTTTTAATCTTTTATTATCCATTTAATTAAAAATAGCAATATATTTATAATTTGGAGCCTTTCTATATAATAATTTTTTATCAAATTATTTTATAAATATTAGACTAATTATTAGGAAAGCAAATGAATGACGATGCATCAAATAACATATTACAACAATCAATATTGTATTTGGTTATTAATTTTCATAATAATTTGTATGCATTTGCATTGTAATTACGCAATTGTTTTTGTCTCATTAAAAATTTTGTATAATATAGAATAAATTTGTGGGCGTATTGGACCATAAAAGCAATTTATACATACTCATCAGTTTAGCAAATTTTATGTTCAAAAATAAAGGTAAAAGGTTGTTTAAAAAATAATTCTTCCATAAATCTTTTATTCGCATGAAAAATATTAACAAGCATCTAAATTCTGAACTAACAAGGAAACATTTTCTACTGTGAGTCGGAATTTGCATATTCCGTTCCTGCCATTTTGTAGAGCATGCACAACAACCGCGGTAAATTTTAATAGTAAATTCCCTTAGAATTGGGAAGCAAAGTTATTGAATTTCTAATAATAAATATTAAATGTTCGGTCGTTCATCCACGCGGATCATCCACCAATAGGGTTGGCATCGGTCGTGCCATCCAAAATTACTGTTGAGCAATGCGCCATAAAAACGGCTGGGAATTATTATATAAAAGAAAATAATGAATATGAACCAACAAATAATCATGGTTAAGGTTTATTAAATATTGAACGATGGATACCATCCCAGTGTGTGTGGATGATCCGTGTGGATGAACGACCGTTAATCAAAAATTAAAAATTCAATAACTTTGCTTCCTAACTCTGAGGGCATTTACTATTTAAATTTACCGCGGTTGTCGTGCATGCTCTACAAAATGGCAGGAACGGAATATGCAAATTCCGAGTTACAGTAGAAAATGTTTCCTTGTAAGAACCTTTTTAAATGAAAAATTGTTTTTATTTTCTTTCAAGTTTATGATTTAATCGAATTTATATTTATTTCCATTTATAATTTTATACAATCACATATCGAAGACCTGTTTATGAAAATTATATGTAAACTTATTGATATTGTTAGCTTAGGATTGATTGTTGATATCATAATATTAAAAAAATAAAAAACCTCATGTTTCATTTCCTACCACTAATTTGGCAGTGACACACAATAATTATTTTAAAAAAATTAAATAAGTTCACTATCATTATCATCGAAAAAAATAAATTTCGGAATATACTATATTGTATGTGGAAAGAAACTAGAATAAATGATATATTAAATAATAGCAAGATTGCTCATTACAAATTACTATGACTGTTTTTAGTTCTTATGCCATTTTTCATATTGTTTTTTAAAAGCATTATATAAATTTTCATTTTTAGAGATAATTTTGCTGATATAAATAAGCAAGATAAAAATAATAAATTGGAAATGTACGAGCAATTTGTATTTTTAATTCTCGCATCGAATATCCTCCAGATTTTTTGCAACATTACACAACAACCTTCAAATGAATGTTCTGGCCAAAATACTGAACCACATGATACCAATAAGTTTTGGCGCTGGATTGGACAGCAAAATGAATTATTTGGTAATAAAAATATTAATTTTAAAATTTATCTAATTGTTTAAAAGTTAAAATATTAATATTCCATTATTTATTCATATATTAACTTTATGCAAAGATAAAATTGATAAAGGTTTTAGACTTTTTTTAGTTATCATTTTTAGACAACCAAAATGAGGCGATTGTTCGCCAATTTTTGGACGATCTTATGAAAGGAGAGCAAGAAATGGCCATTCATACAATAAATTCACACGTAAATTTATGTGATATTTAAAATGATGACATTATTTCATTTTAAAACAAATTTATGGATAATCATTTTTAATTTTTTTCAGCTGAATATAAATTATAATTTAAATAACGTAAGGGAGGAGCATTCCCCTTATGGATGAAGCTAAAGAGATCTATTAGCCGAGCTCTTTAGGGGCGGGCGTAGCTCAGTTGGTAGAGCAGCCGGGAGGGGCCCAGTAGCGTTACTATAATAAATAATTTTTATTTTTAAGTGATTTAATTTTTAATAGTAGTATGAAGAATTTCAAGGTTTGAGTGAAGTTTGAAAAAATATGTAATGACAATTGGATATGTATTCTTGTTTCCTTTTTATTTTTTTAATTCTTAATATAATAAGCATTCAGTTTTTTTATTTCCAAAAATAAAAGGACAATTAAACAATTTTTAATTGTGAATTATTTAAGTATAATCTAAAAAATTTGATTTAAAAAATATGAATTAAGAATAAATAGGAAAAAATAAAATTCAGGAAAAAGAGATACAGAATAATTTATGCTTAGAAAAAACAGTGAATGAAAAGTATAAATTAGAACTATTGTTGCAAAATTTGTACGATGATTTCAAAACGATGAAACAGGCTATTTTTGGAGATGGAAAATGCTTGGACAAGGTTAGATTTAAGAATTTAATTCGAAAATAAAAATTCAATTTTATTACATAAAATTCAACAATAATTTACAGATATCATATAACTTTTTTTCTGGGACCAAAGAAAAAATTAATGAAGTAATTGATCAATTCGGAATTGGCGAAATTGTATCATCTAAAATTGAGTTCAATCCTCAAGAAATTTTGTCAAATTTGGCAATAAAATGGGAAAAAGTCAAAAAGAACGAAAAAGAGGAGAATAATTCAGACGAAAAGGAGGAAAATGGTAGTAAATACACGGAAGACTTGTTCCAATACATCAAAGATTTGATGAACAACGGCGAATTTAATCTTAATTCAGGTAAAAATAAATTGGATCAGATTTCATAAACGATCGTGGCCACTTAAATTATTAATGACAAGAAGACCAATACGCAGAAATTTTTGAATCTCACTCAACAAAATTCAGACCTTAAAAAGCCAAAAATAGTTTCATTTTAAATGCAAAAAATATTTTTTAGACATCACCTCTTCTAGAACCAAAAAAGGCAAACTTGGTCGTCGTCGCAAGCGATCTTCGATCCCCTTGCTTATCCAACTTTGCATCGCTGCCATTGTTGTGATCGGGGTTTGCCTGTTGTTGATGTGGTTTGTGCCGATTTTGAGAGCTCGACTATCGGTGCCAAGAGAAAATACTTCTGCTCTACCTGTAGTCCAGTGTAGACTGTGCGGGGCGAGCACATCTACTGACAGAAATCGCGTTTCAGGAGAAGGTTTATTTTTGAATTTTTTAAATTATGGACGATGGGAATTCTAGACTATTTACAGATATGGGTTATGTGAAAGTGTCAGGTGATTAATGGGCCACAATGAACAGTGAACAGTTTAATAACCAGGCTTAATGTTTTCTTGCCTAATTTTGATTATAAACTCCGGAATTTTCATAGAAAAACACAAAAATTGATAAATTAAATTCAATTTCTAACATTCGAACTGTTTTTACGTATGTCTACCTTTTATTAAGATGGGGGAGGTAAAGATGAATTTTTCCGAACATTGTGCTTTTCTAGAATATTTTTTAAATAAAAAAATCCGATTAATCAACGAAAATGGATAAATTGTTAAATTCCTTTTTAACAGGAAGAAGAATTGGAGGGAATGAAATGGTAATTGCGGAAAATAGAGCAAGAAGAGGCACACGTATAGAGGAAGTAGAAGAAGCTGATCCAGCAGAAGATGAAGATGACAAAGAAGTGGAAGAGGAAGAATCATCATCGGAATCGGAATCGGAATCGGATGATTCTGAAGATGAACGAAGAAGACCGAGGCGAAAACGTCACTAAAGCGATTTTTGACAGATTGTAACAGGATAAAAAATGTTTTTTTCCTTAATGCCCCAAAACATTCGATAACTTTTTTTAAACTATAATATAAATAAATCATCTTAAAAGTTTTTATTAATTAAATTCACCTATTTAATGATGCTTGAGAAAAAACAATGAAATGTTAAAAATGGCATAAAATCCGTATAAAAATGAGATTATTTAGCATTTTTCATTTTAAAAGATAATCGAAGAAATTCTTTCACTTTTCAATACCTAGTTTCGACCCAAAGAAAAATTGAGATGCATTGAAATTTGCAATGCTTTTTTTGGAAAGGCTAAGGAAAAGTAGAACCACAAAGTCATGAGTTCATTCATGGGGTTTATCAAATTGGATTTATTCTGTATTTCCATAAAAAAACCCTCATCTTCATGCGATTTTAAGTATTTGCACGTTTTTTGCAAATTATAACATCTTCTGATCATTGTGTAATACCTAGTTTCGACCCAAAGAAAAATTGAGATGCATTGAAATTTGCAATGCTTTTTTTGGAAAGGCTAAGGAAAAGTAGAACCACAAAGTCATGAGTTCATTCATGGGGTTTATCAAATTGGATTTATTCTGTATTTCCATAAAAAAAACCCTCATCTTCATGCGAAAATCCAATATTTACTGGAAATATTGGATTTTGGATCCTTGGATCCAAGATCCAACAGATCCTTGGACAAATTATATTTAATAAAAAATATTGGTGAATTAAAATAAATAGATTTAAGAACATAGAATATAACATTTTATTTTATGTACAGATAATGAAATATTTAATTATAACATTCTTTAAAAAAATTTGGCCTTTTTAAAACAAAAAGCAAAAACAAAGAAATTGACGGTTTTTTGAAGGCTAAGGGGTTAAGAACCTATCTATTTGAGTAAACCGTAAACCTAAAATAGTTTCAAGCATCTAAAAATCTCAGCTCCAAAAATATAACATCAATGATTCACCTTTAAATTATTATAATTAGTTATGAATAAAGTTCTCTAAAGGATATAAATCGAGATAAAACTTATTATTAAAACTAATTATTAAATAATTAATATATATTTTTATTTTTAAAATAAAATCTATACTGATAAATAACATAATTATTCATTTTTTAGCCAATCCCGATGTTCGACATCTGTTGGAAGACATCGAGGAAGGAGAACAACAATTGGAACTTAAACAAGTAAGGCTACAATATTATTTAATGTACCTATTATATTATGACCCATTTCAATTAATTTCACTTATATAACTAAAAACTATTCTAGAAAAAGTTTTTCATAAATTAAAAATGAATTTTTTTAGGGAAGTATGCACAAAATTGTGGAAAATTTACAAAATTTCGATTTAAAAACAAGAAATAATAGGCTGGTTCCTGAACAACAATTAAATAAATTATTAATAAAATTGCTTGAAGATGTCACCTTATTGAAATCGGCTATGGTTGAAGGCGAAACATGTATGGAAATGGTCAGTCTTTCATTTAAAAAGGAATTAGAAAAAATAATGCTAAAAATCAAATTGATTTTTGTGTCTAGTAAAATGTTGATTAGGCCATATATAGTCTCGGAGGAATTGAAAATATAGAGAGGTCATAATTAAAAAAATAAGCTTGCAAAAAATGTGTTTCCTGCATAATATTCGACATTTTCAAAAAAGTTCAAAATATTTTTCGATAAAAAATTAACTTAAATTACTGCATGATTTGTCTTTTGTACATGTTTGAAAATCCGAAATTACAATGGTTTATACAGATATTACATAGCCGATTTCTCGGAATAAAACAACGCATAAGCTTGACTGTTGATCTGATGGCAAAACAATTAGGAATCGGAGAAATTGTGCCGGCCAATAATGACTTGAATTTTGAGCAAATTTTGCTAAATTTGGCATTTAAATGGGAAAAGATAAAAAATAGCGAAAAAGAGAAGGAAAATTCGGGTGAAAAGAAAGAAAATGGCAAAAGATTCGTGGAAGATTTGCTCCAATACATCAAGGATCTCCTGGAGAATAACCAATTTGATCTGGGATCTGGTAGTAGTATTAAAAAAAATAAAATAAAAATAATAAAAAATTTATAATAATTCATAAAATAAAAAAATTAGCCAACCCCTCATCCTGAATTTTTTTCTAGATTCATTCCCTTCTGTTGGCAAGAAAAACAAAAAATTGCGTCGACGTCGCAAACGCGCGGATATGGTGATTACGGGTTGCATTGTTGGCATTATTCTGTGCATAATTGGCATTTTATTACTTTATTGGTGCGGAAAACGTGAAGCAAAAGCACAAAAAGGATGTGGAGGAAGGCAATGCGATATTGAAAGTGGAACTGCAACTAGAGGAAATGTTGGTTAGTTTTTTTGAAAGGTTATAAAAAATATTTGCTTAATAATGAAGCCAAATCAGTTTCAAATCTTATTTTTTAATAAAATTAAATACATAAATTATATTTGGAGAAATTGGAAGTTCAAAAATTATTGGTCGGGAATATAAATAAAAAATATTAAATGTTATGGCCTCTAACAAAAAATGGAGCTATTTCGCTGATTTTTTAAGTTTTTAAATCTTTGGGTTCATGAGATTTGATTTTTAAAAAGTGGAAAAATTAAAAAATATAAAAATTTAAAGTACGTGGAACAATAAAATGCACACATGGAGGAGGAAGTAAAACTCACGGAATAGGGAAAAATACAAAACCACCACCAACTAGAAGACAAGATGAAAGTTCGGATTCGGAAGAAGATAGTGATTAAAAAGAGGAGGAGGAAGAAACCGAAAACAGAATTCAAACGCCGAAGGACATGATATCGGACACCAAAAATGGAAATGATCAAAGAAATGATTTTTAGGATTATTATTATTATTATTATTGTGTCTTGCGTAGTAAAATATTTGTTATTTTTATTTATCACTGTGAAAATTGATAAATTTATTTCTATTCGGATAAAGCAATGTAGATGAAAATAAAAGATATTTTAAAGTTAAATTATTAAAAAATAAAAAAATAAAAGGTCATTTCATTATTTTTTGATTATTTTAACTATCAATTTTTGCGGAATGAGAATATGTCAGCAAATAATTATCTATCCAACAGTCATCATTACGCTAAATTATACGAAAAAATCAGAAATTTATTAAATGAATTTTAAATTTTAGAATAAAATTAAAATTATTTAATTGATTTTGCTGCATTTTTCTCTTTTCATCACTTCGACACCCTTTTCCATGCCAATCCTCAAAAATGCATGCGATTCCATGACAAATTGGTAAACAAAAAGTTGAAATTTTGTCCACATTTGTACCAATTCCTTATTAGCTCCATGGATCACTGTTTGTACACAATTGTTGGTGGCCAATTTCCACTGCAATCCCTTGTAATAGTGATGGTAAACCTCCAGGTTGTGCAGTTTCGGATGTTCTACATTGATTGGGATTTTCCTGACAAAAGTCTGAAAATTAAACACTATCATTGTCAGACACTAGTAGAATCGTATTATAGTTGTATACTTATAAGTATAAATATTATTTTTTGGTTTTAATTATTTAAAAGTAATAGGTAAAGAAAAAATAAAGATAGCAGAATAGAATATAAATTTTTATTTTTTAATTTATTCAATTTATATAGAATTTTTCTATATTCCGGTCTAAATCAAAATCATTTAAAGTGACTTTTTGAACAACACAATAAAATGATAAAAAATTGTTTTTTTTATAAAAAGAATTACTGCCAAAAATATTTTTTTTATAATAAAGAGTATTTGACGATGAAGTTGTATGTATTTATAAAATTTTAAAAATTAATCTAAAAATACTTTTTTATTTACCTTGACTCCCTTTAGAAATGTCTCTATCGACGCTAGTTTAAACACCGCCTCATCCGCGAGACGAACAAGAAGTGCGTCAATGTACGCAGAAAGAAATTCCGTCACAGACCCATCGAATTCCGCCAAAGAGCAAAGGACGCGCTGGATTAAGAATCCGCAGAATTTGGCCGAAAAGGTCGAAAAGTTAGGCACCGCCAACATTGACATTTCGACCCCAAAAATGGCTGTATCAATCATTTCAGCAGCAAAGTTGATGTTCTTCTTTATCTGTGATTGTTTGTCAGCTAAAAATAAAAATCGAATCAATTTATAAACAAAATATAGATGCAGGGTTATCATCAAAATTACTTTCTAGCCTCCTATTTTTTATTTTTTTTTCTAATTTAAATGTTAAATAAAGGATTTGATTAAAAAACCAAATCATCGGCTTTAATTATTAATAATTTTAATCGAGGTACCGCATTGGCTCTAATGAGTCCCCAGGGGTTTATTTTTCATGCCCCTCCAGCAGGAGGGGCGCATTATTAGAGAGGGGGGGGGGTCGTTTTGAAGAAGAGGGTCTTATTTTTTGAATTTTTTTCGATTTCAATTGTGGATCTAATACATTCACTTATTTTTTAACATTTTTATAAATTCGACCTTTAATCAATCGGTCCAAAACATTCCTTCGTTGAATTCTGCCCAAATGGAAGTATTTTAGCATTTTATCAATTTTGCTTAAATCCGCGTTTATTTTTGGGAATTTTTGAATTCCTTTTCCTTTTTGACTATTCTGTTTTTCTACATTTAATTCACTTATTATCATTCCTTTCAACCTTGGTGTTTTTTGAGATTCAATTCTTTTTTGTTTATCTTGCTCTTTTCCTCCATTTTCCATTCCGGATCCTTTATTCTGGTTCATCATCTTTTCTGATTCTGATTTTTTGTTCTGAATTCCAAATTTGCTATTCTGATTTGCATGAATTCTTCTTCCAGCTTCTCTACTTTGCCTCTCTTTATTCAATTCTGATCCATCTTTTTTGATTTCTTCTGATTCCCTCAAATTTCTCTGATTCCTCATTTTTATCCTTTTTTGCTTCAAGTCAGATGTCAGGGGAATTGTTTCGGATTCTTTATTTTGAAATCTTTTGAGTTCAGAATCTTTATTTTGCTTCATTTGAATTGATTCTGGTTCTTGCATTTTCCGACTTCTTCCTTGAAATGATTCCAATTTCTTAGCCTCATTATTTCCGTTGTTTTGTTTCGCCTTTTTACTTTGATCATGCATTTTTGCTTTAGATCCATGATCTACTCCAATTTTATTCTGATATTCATCTTCCTCCGGATTTTCCGGAATGTTCAAATACTGATATGGATCTTCTTCCTTTTCTTCCTGCTCTTTCTGTTTCTCTTCGACCAATTGTTGTTTTTCAATATTTCCTTCCCCATTCAGACTAAATTGAGTTTGATTTTCTGTTAGCAAGTTTACATTCAGTTGATCACTCAAGCTTTCTTGCCCTCCTATTACTTGGAAATTTTCTAGACTCGAATATCCTTCCAAACTCTGAGAATTCTGATGAATATATGAATATTCACTCCTCGGACCAACATCTGGTATATTTGGATAAATTTCCACATAATTCTGCATAATGTGGTCTTGTGGATATCCTTCGAAGTTTGGATCCATTATGCCTGGATTCTTATCGGCTATACATTGCATATCTACGACATTCCATGGATTATGCCATATATTTTGATCTACAACTGTAGTGCTATTGTCTATGTATCCACTGAATCCTGCTGGACTTATTACTACATTATCATTAAATCCAATGGGACTTATTTCTGTGTATCCATTGAGTCCTGGATTCATGCCATTGAATCCAAATAGATTTGGACATATGTCTGTGTGTCCATTGAGTCCTGTGGGACTCATTTCAGTGTATGCATTAAAGCCTGGATTCATTCCAATGTATTCATTGTATCCAATAACTTCTGCCGGATTTTGGCCATAGAATCCTGACGGATTCATTCCTGTATATTCATCTACATTTGTATTTGTTTCTTGGTTAAATGTTGTATTCTTTTTTGTTTGTGCATCGAGTCTGGGACTTTTGCGAGAGTTTTCCGCTTCATCCCAAAGATAATTTATTCCATATCTTTTTGGAAGATTTGACAGGTTAAAAAAAGTTGGACGCTGCAAATTTTGAAGGTAAAGTTCATCATTGTTCGAATTCATGTTTAGAAGCGAAGCTCCAATTCCAAGGAATAATGTGGAGGGACTCGGTCCTGAGTTTTGCATATTGGCATTTTCTTCTTCAAAATCGTCATTCTGCTGATTATTATCATATTTTGGCGGATGTCCATATAAAGCAACAAAAGCGAAGCAAAATACAACAAAAAGTTGTATTATTTTCATCATCTTAGAAAAAAGAAAAAGGTCCCACCATTAATTTGGAATATTTTTATAATCAAGGATGAAATTTCATATAAGAATTTGAATGATCTAAGGAAAATACATTATTTTTATGAATTTAAGTTTACTTTTATTAAAATACATAAATAATTCCAAACAACTCATTTGGTTTTAGAAATTTATACCGAAATTTTTTTTCAAATTAATTTAAATATGAAATCCAATTAATGACAGGAATTTACAATAAAATTAATTGGATTTGAAACAAAGAAGCAATCATTTTTTAGTTGGTAATTTTTAATATATTTTTATTTTTAAACAAAATTTGCAGAATTTTAAAGATGATAAAAAGTTATTGAATGCTTTTGAATATGAACAGGAAAAATATTTGGGGTAAGGGTAAAACCCAAAATATACTATTATATGAGTCTTTATCTCTTTATTTACTGAAAATCCGGTTTCTAATGATAGGCCAATCAATTTAAATTATCATTTTTAATAAAATATATTTTTTTATATATAAAAGAATAAACTTAAAGGAAATATAAAAAAATATATAGAAACATATCAAGGTGAAAGTTCTTTATAGTAAATGATCAGGTGAAATTTATTCTTAACAAATTTTTTTGTGCAATTTATTTCAGTCATTTGAAACTTTAAAATTAAAAATGAAAAATCGCTGTTTAATTTAATGGATTTTATTTACTCAGGAAATTATGTAATATTCATTCTATACCATGTGAATATCACATTATATCTATATCTTGTGAGTATCACATTATATGGCACTTTGAACCTTTTTAATAATAAAATTTTTTTACTCAGAATTTCTTGTAAAATGATTTGATATAATGAAAAAAGATAATTAAATTTTCATTCTAAAAATTTAATAAAATAATCCTGTCTTCTAATTGTGCTTAAATATAAATTTATGATTTTTGGCGAAGTGAATTTTTGAACTTTTTTATTTCAAATTAAAATATTGATTTATAATCCATCACTAAAATCCATCACTAAAATCTGTGAATCGCAGGAGTAGATTGATTGATCGAAGCATTAACAAATTCACGTGGATAATTACATGATTAATTATATTCCATTAAAGTGCCACCATTCATTTTTATTAAACGAATTTGAACCAATTTTCATGCGGAAATAAATAAATTAACTATCGAGAAAATCATACCGATTAATGGATGCTCATGTTGATAATGGAAGACCCATAATTTTTTTACCTTCTACATATGTTTAAAAAATAAAAACACTATTCAATAAATTTATCAACTGCCAGATAATCATCAAATGATTCAATTTTTGGATCCTTATGCTTTTTTGTTAACCAAAAAATCATGATTTTTCACAATCAATCCACTCTTTGAACTTCCACCCCTTCAGGCAGCAAGGATTCTCGCCTGGCTTTCATCATAATCTTTTTTTGTAAAGTATTATATATTTGCTTAGTAATTCTGGTGCAAAAAATCAAGAAAAATGTCTTTTCCCGATTCATCTGCATATAACAACAAATCTGTTCTAATCCACTGTACACTGCAAAATCAAAAAATAATAATCTGCGAAAATTTCACGTATTTAAGCACACAATGATTGATAACATTTGATCAAAAATTATATTTTCTGCATATTAGTCTAAATATTGCATTAATGGTAATTAATGATTTGATAATAAAAAAAACAAATAAATAAATTTTAGGCTCTTAATTAATATATAATTACTAACCCTAAAAGAGGGACAAAAATTTTCTTACTCATTATAATTTATTTTTGATCCAACTTGCAATTTTCAAACGTCCATTTTACATAAATAAATTAATATATTCATTGGAATTTCACAATTACCGTATTTCCTGTATTAGGACCCCCGGGGGAATTATTTTTCAACCCCTCTTCAGAAGGGGGGTCTATTACAGGGAGGGGACTAATTGCAGGGGAGGATTTATTTTTCATCCTTATACTTTGAAGAGGGGGGCAATATTTTTTGACCCCATTTTTGAATGCTTAAGTGGATGATAAATGTTTAAATGTTAGTCAAAAAATTTTCATGGGGTTAATTTCTTTATAAAACGCAAAAAAATTGCCAGTTTCTTAAAAAAAATGATCAAAAAAGCGAAATTTTCTCCTCTAACTTCGTTTTTTTCTCCATCCGAGGAGGAATTTCTGAAGAGAAAACTGATAGGACCCCCGGGGGTTCTAATGTAGGGAGGGGATTTATTTTTCAATCCCTCGTCAGAGAGGGGGGGGGNGGGGGGGGGTCTATAACAGGGAGGGGACTAATTGCAGGGAGGGGACTTAATACAGGAAATACGGTAATTTTACACTCTCCCCTTCAGAGGACTTCATTGGCAATTCTTTTCTGTTTCTTCGTTCTTTTTGCATCCATCGCAAAAAATGGAGTCGAATCGATCGGCGGAATGATCGCGGCGGATCAAGGTCCTGTCAAAAGAGCGGCAGTGGGCCAATGTGGCACCACACGGTGCAAAATTGGCCAAAAATGCCGCCGCACTGGCGACAAATTTGAGTGTGTGCCCCGTTGAAGTGAAATTTTGAATGGATCAATCATGAATGGCTCACTTGAAAATTACTTTTTAATATTGGATATAATTCACTTTCTATTTAACAATTACGAAAATGTTAATTTCTTAATCTCTTTAATTCGATAAATCTTAGTTAGTTAGAGGATCTACATATGTTTCTTTTTCCATTCTTTATCGTGTAGTTCTATAGATATGAAAGGTATCCTAATTACTCAAGACGTCTATGCGGTAATCATAATCACAGTGACCAAATCATTCTTATTTTTAGACACAGATCAAAATTAAAGCTACTCCTGAACTTTTAAGTTAATTAAGATTTAGCCCGGGATTCTTTTTTCCGAGAATACTTTATTGATTAAATCACCAAAAATATCAAAAAAAAATTTTTTAAATTTATTTTGGTTTATTTTAGCCTGTTTTAAAAAAGCATTGTGCAACTGGTGAACATCGAGTTGGAACTACTTTGTGTATTCGGGTAGAGCGTTGATTTTTGATGAACTAATAATAGTGTACTGTACTTAACATGGCAAAGGAATATAAACATGTCATATAATTGTACTAATAGTTCCATGGATTATCTTTACCTTAACGGATGTTAAATAAAATGAATTTTTTAATCCATTTTAATGCCATTTGGAATAATATTTATGAATGAAAAAAGAAAATCCAGAAATCTATAATTGGTGATTATCTGCTGTAACATTTAGTTTTTAACAGATTTATGAGATTGCATAATAGAAAAAAATTAGCCAATAAGGCTAACTGATTTTTTTGACTTTATAAAAAGTTCTGAGAGTAATCCTGTCTGTTCCAATTTTAGCTTTTTAAATCTGTTGTAGATGAAATTCACCGAATTTTATTCGTAAATATTTTTTAATTAGAAACTAAAACTCTCTTTTGTCCAATTGAAGTAGGTGAAAAAAAAAGCTGTATGTAAACTGTGAAATAAATATTTAAAAATTCGGCAGCTCTTTATAATCCACCCTACAATATACGTTTATTAGAATTAGTGAATTACACTTTATTATTCAGGTGTCCCCTCATTAGATGGTAAAAACTTCTTAAAATGACCTATAATATTTTTTTAATAATTTATCGAAGAAATTTATCAATCATTATGGAACTTAATAATGAACTGTTGGATTAAATCTACCTTTGGTAGCTATATTTTCCATACCGACAATGAGTCTTTTTGCCCCAAATGCAAAAATAAAAACCAAAGAAGGCGTTTGGGTCGTTCTATAAAGGCAAAATAAAAAAAATTAGTGAAAATTAATGTTTGAAAATGTTTAAATATTTAAAATTCTATATTACTAAACATTGATAGAGATATCTACTAGTATGAAGATTTATTTTGTTTATTTCTCGTTAGTTCACGCCTTAAGAACTAATTTTTTAAATTATACAAAAATTACCCATTTTTGCGAATGTAAGTATTGTTATTTGAATAGCTCTCTCAAAAGTTGGAATTTGGATGGCGAGATATAGATTTTAAATTTTTTAACTACCATCATCTCAATAATATCTATGCGATATAACATTGAAAGCAAAAAATTATGGTTTCTATTGTATAATTTGTCATGAAGCTATTTTCCAAAATTCTGAGTGAGCTTGCTTAATAAAGAACAATACATACAGCCAATTCTGAAGAATATTTTTGCAAAAAATGATTGATCCTTTAAAGAGAGTAATCGCATGATCAATATCTTTTTGCAAAGAAAAGAAAAAGTATCTAAAAATCGTAAGCCAATTCATGGGTTATATTATTTTTGGATTCATTTCCATGCAAAATTATGTTATCATATGATTTCTGCTCGTCCCAATTTTTTGTGCAAAATATTTTATTTTTATATTCCCACGCTTATGCTAATTTGCATATAAAAATAGATTTATTTTAGCTGTAAATCTAAATCCCATCCACATTTAAAACAACAAAATTTAATATCGAAATAATATTAAATATTTTTAAGCAATATGCACATCACCAAAAGATTACAATTAAATAAAACTGAAAAAATAATAATTTAATATTCATTGTTAAGTCGTTGATTAAATAATCTAACCTTTAATTTTAACTTATTAATTATTAAATCTGATATTCAGCTAGGAATTTAGGAATAATTGCTAGTTCTGTTTCCTAAAAATATGCCATATTTAGATAAAATGTCCCCGATTTTCTTATTATGTTTTCTTATTACAACGAAACTTTGTCTTGTCTCCTATGTTGAAT
>LDKF01000016.1:110299-163719 GCA_001026735.1 Rotylenchulus reniformis
TTTTTAAATTTATTTTGGTTTATTTTAGCCTGTTTTAAAAAAGCATTGTGCAACTGGTGAACATCGAGTTGGAACTACTTTGTGTATTCGGGTAGAGCGTTGATTTTTGATGAACTAATAATAGTGTACTGTACTTAACATGGCAAAGGAATATAAACATGTCATATAATTGTACTAATAGTTCCATGGATTATCTTTACCTTAACGGATGTTAAATAAAATGAATTTTTTAATCCATTTTAATGCCATTTGGAATAATATTTATGAATGAAAAAAGAAAATCCAGAAATCTATAATTGGTGATTATCTGCTGTAACATTTAGTTTTTAACAGATTTATGAGATTGCATAATAGAAAAAAATTAGCCAATAAGGCTAACTGATTTTTTTGACTTTATAAAAAGTTCTGAGAGTAATCCTGTCTGTTCCAATTTTAGCTTTTTAAATCTGTTGTAGATGAAATTCACCGAATTTTATTCGTAAATATTTTTTAATTAGAAACTAAAACTCTCTTTTGTCCAATTGAAGTAGGTGAAAAAAAAAGCTGTATGTAAACTGTGAAATAAATATTTAAAAATTCGGCAGCTCTTTATAATCCACCCTACAATATACGTTTATTAGAATTAGTGAATTACACTTTATTATTCAGGTGTCCCCTCATTAGATGGTAAAAACTTCTTAAAATGACCTATAATATTTTTTTAATAATTTATCGAAGAAATTTATCAATCATTATGGAACTTAATAATGAACTGTTGGATTAAATCTACCTTTGGTAGCTATATTTTCCATACCGACAATGAGTCTTTTTGCCCCAAATGCAAAAATAAAAACCAAAGAAGGCGTTTGGGTCGTTCTATAAAGGCAAAATAAAAAAAATTAGTGAAAATTAATGTTTGAAAATGTTTAAATATTTAAAATTCTATATTACTAAACATTGATAGAGATATCTACTAGTATGAAGATTTATTTTGTTTATTTCTCGTTAGTTCACGCCTTAAGAACTAATTTTTTAAATTATACAAAAATTACCCATTTTTGCGAATGTAAGTATTGTTATTTGAATAGCTCTCTCAAAAGTTGGAATTTGGATGGCGAGATATAGATTTTAAATTTTTTAACTACCATCATCTCAATAATATCTATGCGATATAACATTGAAAGCAAAAAATTATGGTTTCTATTGTATAATTTGTCATGAAGCTATTTTCCAAAATTCTGAGTGAGCTTGCTTAATAAAGAACAATACATACAGCCAATTCTGAAGAATATTTTTGCAAAAAATGATTGATCCTTTAAAGAGAGTAATCGCATGATCAATATCTTTTTGCAAAGAAAAGAAAAAGTATCTAAAAATCGTAAGCCAATTCATGGGTTATATTATTTTTGGATTCATTTCCATGCAAAATTATGTTATCATATGATTTCTGCTCGTCCCAATTTTTTGTGCAAAATATTTTATTTTTATATTCCCACGCTTATGCTAATTTGCATATAAAAATAGATTTATTTTAGCTGTAAATCTAAATCCCATCCACATTTAAAACAACAAAATTTAATATCGAAATAATATTAAATATTTTTAAGCAATATGCACATCACCAAAAGATTACAATTAAATAAAACTGAAAAAATAATAATTTAATATTCATTGTTAAGTCGTTGATTAAATAATCTAACCTTTAATTTTAACTTATTAATTATTAAATCTGATATTCAGCTAGGAATTTAGGAATAATTGCTAGTTCTGTTTCCTAAAAATATGCCATATTTAGATAAAATGTCCCCGATTTTCTTATTATGTTTTCTTATTACAACGAAACTTTGTCTTGTCTCCTATGTTGAATGCGGCGTTGCGATAGCATCAAATCCATCGGGCTTATCGCATGGGCTCAAAGAGCATTCTGCAATTTCTGCCAAACCTAACGGACAACCCAATGAGATGGAACAGTTTTGGCAATGGATTCGTCGACAAAACCCAATTTTTGGTATTGAAAATTTTATTAAAACTCATAAAAGCGCTGATATTTAACGGGAACCCATAGTAATCAATTCAGATATGGCCTTTTTAGACACTATACAATACGGTATAAATGTGAAAAAAGGTCACCACATTCGTCTATCAGACTCTTGATATGCCAAAAATTGTTGAAACATAAAAAATAAAATATGTAATGAACAATAAAAGTAGAATAACTAATGCCCTACATTAATAAAAAAACGCACATAATTAATAAGGAATTGATTTTTAGTCATAATTATTCATGTTTATAGCGGATGATGATGTTCAACAACTTTTGGCAGACATCGAGGAAGGAGAACACCTGAAAAGCATTCAATCAAAAAATAAAGTATAATTTTATGCATTATATGTATAAATGTAATTTATTTATTTATGTAATTTAAAATCACGACCTAATAATAAAATAATGAAGACATATAATTCGATAATAATTTAAGTTTTTAAAATAAAAGCAAGAATTGAATAAATGTTTGGTTAATTTTACTTTTTTAATTGATTAATTTTTTTATAGGAAAATGTGCGCCAAATTATAACTAATTTACAAAATTTAAACTTAAATACCGAAAATAATGATGTAGTTGCTGATGAGCAAAAATTGCCCAATTTGTTACAAAACTTACGCGAAGATTCGGCCATGCTGAAATGGGCTATGCTTGGAGGTGAAACAAGTATGGGAATGGTCAGTTTTTACCAGAAATTATAGTTAGAAATAGAAAAATAATAATTTAATCAAATATTCGAATTTTTTAAAGTTGCTTTGTGATTTTCCCTACGTAAAAATGCATTTTAAATCTAAAAGACCGACTTGACTAATCCTCTAGGGAAATTTTATAAGATAGATGAATTTAAAAAATAATAAAAAAGGATTTTTTCTGTTATTTAGATAATCTAATAAGTAAAAAAATTCCAAAAATCGAAATATTATGAATATTTTCACAAAATGACTAAAAAATTTCCTGGATTCTAAAGTGGCAAATCCTTTCATCATATTTTTAAAGGTATTACATAGACAACTTTCCGGAATAAAACAACGCATAAGCTTGACTGTTGATCTGATGGCAAAACAATTAGGAATTGGAGAAATTATTCCGGCCACAAGTGAATTGAATTTTCGAGAAATTTTGCCAAATTTGGCCATTAAATGGGAGAAAATAAAAAATAACGAAAAAGAGGAGGAAAATTCGGGTGAAAAGGAGGAAAATGGAAAAAGATTCGTGGAAGATTTGCTCCAATACATCAAAGACCTGTTGGATAACAACCAATTTGATCTGGGAGCAGGTAAATTGAAGACATCTTTATATCTTAACAAAATTCCAACCTATTCTTTAGCCGATTAATATTTTTTGCGAAAAAAACTATATAAGTTTGGAAAATGGAAACAACGAACAATAAGGAAGGATTAAAGAAATTCACTTCAACTTTTACATTTTAAAAATCTCTTGACTCTAAGATTTTATTAAGAATTTACAGAAAAAAATTCTTTTTTTCAGATTCAATCCTCTCTGGCAAAAAGGGCAAAAAGTTGCGTCGCCGACGCAAACGCATGTTCGATGATATGCCAAAAATTTCCAAACAAGTTTTTGGGATTTGCATTGTTGGCATCCTTTTGTGCATACTTGGCTTATTATTACTTTATTGCTGTGGAAAGAATAAAGGTCATACTCATGGAGGGGCGAAGAAAGTTGATATTGAGTGTGGAGGAGGAGGTGAGTTACTATTTTTCGACGTGTTACAAATAAAAAATAATAATTAATATACAGTATTTATAGCAAAATGGACAAAAAAATTTTAATTATAGTACATCCATTAAAGCTTTAGCCAGAATTTTTGATCTAAAAATTTTTGAAAATAACAATAATAATTTGGTGAAAAATGTCGCAAAGAATTCGAAAAATTATTCAACAAGAAAATTTAAAACATTAAAAATAACAAATATTACTGACATCTATATAAAATAGATAATAAGATTTAAATTGTTGAAAATACACGATTAATAATTATTAAAAAATATTTTAAAAATTTGCAAAAAACGAAAATATATTTTAAGCATGTGGGACATCAAAAAACACTCAAGTAGGAGGAGGAAATAGAACAAGAAATGTCAACGGAGGAGGAGGAGGAGGAAGAAAAACAAAAGCACAACCACATAAAAATGAAGGAGAAGAAAGTAGTAGTGACGAAGAGGAGGAGGACACCGAAGCAGAAACAGCAGGACGCCGACCAAGGGGAAACCGACAACCAGCCGCGTGAAAATGGAGGCCAAAAATGTGTTTTTTTTTGCTATGAAAATGATAAAAAATGATCATTTTATTTTTTATCACTGTCTAGTCCATTTAGTAGTGAAAATGTTCGTTATATTAGATCAGGGATCGGATCTGTCCTTATTTATAAGGATTGTCCTTATTTTGAGGGGTCCCAATCTTATAAAAATAAAATGTCCTTATTTGTAAGATTTGTCCTTATTTTGGACCCGAGTCCTTATTTATCCCTTATTTTGTCCTTATATTTGGGATTTTGAGAAATTTATTCAAAAAATGACCAATTTTCTTTAGAAAAAAAGGTCTAAATTTCAAAATTTTCTCCGGCNTTTTTTTCTCTTTGCTCCTCCCAATGGACAGATGAAAGAAATCTTTTGAAGGTGGAAACAGTGAAGGGTCTCGCTCAGGTGAAGGTGTGATTTGGATTGTCCCCAGATATATGATATGATATATGATTTGCTCATTTCTTCTCCCAAAATGTTAAAATTAATCATGGGTGGCGAGAAATATGATTTTTGAAGTTTTATTTACACGAATAAACTGATTTACAACTGAATTTTAGGGCTTTTACAAAATGTCCTTATTTTTGACCATGAAATCTTATTTTTTCAGCTGAATGTCCTTATTTTTAAAATTTTTCGATCCGAACCCTGATTAGATATATTTAGTTGTGAACATTGAGAAAATTGTTTGTAATCCGGATAAAACATTATTGATGGAAATTATAAAAATTTAAAAAAATAAACTAAAATATGTCATAATAAGATAGGGACACTTTAATAGGTAATGGAACTAATGATCATTTAAAAAGCTTTGATTGTTGTAAATACATCTTTTTTGTTCATAGTAGGATATTTTGGCAATCAATAACAACAAATCCGTGTAAAATTTTATAAAAAGACTTTTTAATCTATACAATATTGGAGAGTTTCTAACTTGAAATTGGCCAAAAACTCTTCCTAACTAGGAATTTCATCATTCAGATGTGAGCGCTTATATATTATTCGGTTAAATGTTTTTTTTTCAGTGTGCACGATGTTTTAGGAAGGGGTTAAAAATGGGCGAGCAAAAATCTAGAAAAAATTAAAATTGGTATATAATGGACTAACCATACCTAGGCTGGCCGAACAAAGTAAAGGACTTCAAAAGGTATTTTATATAAATTTTAAATTGGCCATTTGGGGATTATGTAGATGGATAGGAGTAGGAAGTTGAGGAAGAAATAAAAACAAAAAATAAAAACCATAAAAGAGAACGAAGTGGAAATCATTGGTGATGAGGAGCAGGGAGGAAGACAATGGAATAGAGACAATCTATTTATTTTTGGAAAAATTCGCTTCTTAAAAATTGATTTCCAACCAACTTGATCGAATTTTTAAGCCAATTCAGCCAGAGTTCCAAAACAACTAAAACTCATTTATTTGTTAACATAAGATTGCTGGTTTTTAATTTTCAGCAAAATTGAATCCATTTTGAGATAAAAACGAAAAAATTCTGTGCTCTATTTTAAATTTTTTGTCAGATTGTATGGCCCTTGAAATATACACGAAGAAAAATTTAAAATAAATTTATAAACAAAATTAAATTGAAATATAAAACTATATTTCGGTTTAAATAAAGTTATTTCGCAATAATAATATTTAAATTTTATCAAATTGTTTATTTTTCATTGTGTATGACGAATTAAGACTTACATTTAGGGGTTTTCGAATTTTAAATTATTAATACATATTAAAAATTAAATGCTATTTTAAAACACAATTTTGAGCAACTTTTTATTAATCACAATTTATTTGAATTATTCAATTTTTCAAGCGGATAAGTCTAAAAACAATCAAATTATGTAATGTAGTTCCTAAAAATCAAATAATTTACATTTTTATGAATATCATAAATATTTCAAGTTCTTTTATCATAAACTCTGAATTTTTCGACTTTTTCGAATTTTTTTATATTTCAATTAATTTTTCTTAAATCCATTAAATACAATGTCACAATGGTATTTATATTATATGATAGTTCATTTTTTATTTGTAATTGGAAAAATGTTAACAGAGTAATGACAATCTTCACGGAAATATTGGCATGTTAATCCATTAAAATTATGATCAAATATACACATTTGATTAATTGAAATTATGGAACATGTCATTCTTTACATCTGAAAAACTTCTCGGAAATGCATGGTAATCTTATATTATCATATATAAATAAATGGATAATTATAATACTATTATATTTCAGTTAGAAAAATGCATAATATATTTTTTGTGAGTTTGGTTTTTGCCTTTATTGTTGCTGTACGGACACAGTGGCCCCTTGAATCAAATGAAAATGATTGTTCTACAGAAACTGATGATTATAAGGAATTTTGGACATGGACTCGACAACAAAAAGAATTATTTCGTAAATCTTTCTTTTGCTATCAATCGAATTTCAATAAAAAAAATTACAGAAATTAACATTTTAATCAATAACATTGACAAGAAAGTTCGAATTAGTCTAAAAATATATTTCATGATCAAAAACCAAAAAAAATATGGGAACAAAACAAAGGTTGAGGGTTTTATGAAAGACTTACCTAGGTATATGAGATTGGTATAAAATTCAAAACATGACAAACAATATTTTTTGAAGGCGAAATATAAAATTAAAAAAATAATAATCTCTTAAAAATGCTCATTTATATAAAATTTAGTAATTTAAATTCATTTTATGATTTTAAAAAGATTCCAAAGAAAGCGATGGACTTGTTAACCAATTTTTGGACGATATGGAACATGAGGAACAAATATTATTCCCACCTCCTATTATTCATCCAATCGCAGAAGTACATCACTAATTTTGCATAAAAATTAATTAGCTAGATTGATATAATTAAATGGATAATAAATCAATTTTTGCAGTCATGACAATTTCGGAAATTGAAAATATTTCAATAAATGTTAATAAGCACAACTTTTGGGATTTGCATTTCAATCGGGGCCCAATTGTCTTAATAATAAATTTGGAATGGCAACTTCGAAATGCCAAACTGTGAGCTGCGCAATCAAAAATAAAACGCAAAAAGGGTTGATCACCTTTTCATAGCAATTTTTCGAAGTTTTATTTCGATTTTAATTTTAGGCACTATATTGCTCTAAATATGTAAAATATGACAATTTGAATAATTTTATTTTTTTAGAAATACGCCCATAAAGATGGAAACGCGGTCAATTTTAATAGTTCAAAAGAGGAAGAAAATTCAAAATCATTGGCCAGAAAATTGTCTGGCGGTTTCCGAAAAAGTTTCAACAAAATAACCAATATTTTTGGCAAAAATGACTCAAATGAGATGGTAGAAAATGATAAAGTAGCAAATTATTTGCAACTTTTACATCATGATTCCAAAATACTGAAAAGCTTCGTTATTACGAGTGGAAAATGTATAGCAAAGGTTTACCTTTCACAAACTACTTATACTAGTCGGGTGTTTGAAAAATTCAAGGAAAAATTAATAAACGAAAAATACAAAACAAAAAATTACAAAACACGAATAATGAAACACCGGAAAATGCGGAATTCGGTCTTTCGTGAGCCCGCTGTTCTATATTAACGTGTCAGAGACGCATATCCTCCGTTTTCTCTGCTCCGTATTATTGGAATTTTGGATTTTTCCACATTATAAGTTGATCTGTCACCCCAATAGTATATGTATATTCAAAACGAAATTAAAATTTAATACTCATTATATATTTTTCTGTTTTCTAAAGATCCCTAGTTGAAAATAATTTACCTATTATAGTTTATATTAGAAAAAATATTTTGCACTTTATCGGCATTTATATTTTGCTTTCGATGCATACATATACTGTATACTTTTATGGGAATATTTTAGTTAATTAAAAGTTTGATGATTTTAAACGGTTTTTGTGGCACTTTCAACCAAAATAAACAAAAATAATGTTTATTTTGGTTCCAGCCACCAAAAAAGGTTTTTGTGGCACTTTCAAATTTAGTTCTAACTTAAATGAACTTTTTAGGATCGATATTTTGGCCACATGTTTAAACTAATTCATTAACTAAACAATTTTTAATTATTATTTGCTCAATATCGCATTTTCAGGTAACTGATACCTTTTCCGAGATCAAACAACGCCTTAGTCAGGCGGTTGATCTGATCGCTGATCGGTTTGGGATAGATGAAATCGTACCATTAAAAATCACTTATAATAATGGGACAATTATGAAAACTCTGGCAGTCAATTGGATAAAAATTAAAAAATTGAAAAATAATTTTAAAAACAGTGAAGAAAAAAGGAAGAATGAACGAGAAGGCAAAGAACATCAATATGTTAAAGAATTATTGGAACTGATCAGGGGACTCATGAACAGCGAACAATTTGGGCTACCAGGAACAGGTGAGTTAACATTGAGCATTTATTCTTTATTGCAAAAATACTTTTATTAATAGTTTAAAATTTCGAAAGAATTTTTAGAAATTGTAAACAAAACTTTTTGTTTAGGACATTCTTCACCAATGTGTTCAAAATATTTATCGGTTTAAAATTGTTAAATCATCTTTGAATTCATATAGAAACATCAAAAAATAAATTTACTATGAAATAATAAAAACTAAAATCAGAAAAAATTTTGACCAGATCTTCGCCCTTAAAAAAGATACTTTTCATTATCTTTATCAAGAAATTGAACAATTTTTTATTTGTCAATTGCTTTTCTAGGCTCCTCTTCTGGCCAAGACAAGAATTTGCGTCGCCGTCGTAAGCGTCTTTCGGGTGCGCTCACCGGCTGTATCATCGCCATTGTGTTCCTTTCGATGGTCATTTATGGGCTGCTGTTCATTTGGCCGGGGTATTGTTGGAATTGTGCAGCTGCACTGGCACCAGGGGGTGGTGGTGCGAAGCCGGCAGGAGGAAATGGATCGAAAAAGGCCGGCGGAAGTCAGAAGGCCTAATGGATTGAAGAAAATCAGAAAGTGATGATTCTTCAGTGGAAAAATTGTTATTTTATTCGGATTTTGATAAATTGATTTTAAATGTCATTCATCAACGACGATGATATATCATACCTATATCAATTTTTCAATAATCAATTCCGATTGATCTGGATTGATCAAATGAGAGAACTCCAGTAAAAATTGGCAAAAAACTGAGATATAAATTCAATTGGTAAAAAAACTATCTTATTAACTCCATGGATTCTTCGGAAAAATTTGCTCCAGAATGTAATTTTGGTAAAAAATATTTCACTTCGCAAAAAATCTTCGGCCGACCCCACCGCACTTTCGCAGCGCTCGAGCCGAGCCCCCCCCCCCCTGTCGAGGTATGAAATAATTGGTGCATTATTCATATTTCGTATGTTACATCTTATATAAAATGCAAATATACAAATATAAAGCAATTTTTAGGCCAAAATAAAAAGAGTTTACTGATCATTTCTTAGAATTTCGTACAATAAAGAATACAAAAAATAACAATAATCATAAGCAAAAAATATTATAAATAAAATAAAATGCCTTAGCCATCCTTATTACACCTAAATGTAGCTCATAATCAATAGAATGGTGCTACCGTAAATTCTCTATTATAAGGCCTAGGCCTTATATTTTTCAACCTCTGTTGAAGGGGGGCCTTATAATAGAGGGAGGCCTTATATTAGAGGGAGGTCCTTATATTTTTCAATCCAATAAGTCGGGGTGGAGGGTGGCCAAAAAAGTGCGATGTCTTTTGTTCATAATCACTAAAGAGGCATTTTTTTTTGAAAATATTTAGTTATTTTTTGGTAAAAAAACAATTAAAACTCCACTTAAAAAACTATTAAAATACTGTCTATGGCATAAATTCCGTCTATAGAGGCCTTATAATAGAGGGGGACCTTATAATAGAGGGAGGGCCTTATATTTTTAAACCTATGTCGAAGGGGGGCCTTATATTAGAGGGAGGCCTTATATTAGAGAATTTACGGTATGTCGTTTTGTAAAAAATATCAAAATGGGCGTTTTGCAAAAAAATATCAAAACCCAATATTTTCCCCAAAAACTTTTTGTTAGACTTGTTAGGCCAAAACTTCCAGCGACAAAATTGTGCAGAATTTTATGCTCTATCTTTTGGTATTTTTAGTTTTTTCGAAATTCGAATAAAAAGTTCGAAATTTTCGTGAAATACCATATTTTTCGATATTTTCAAAAAATTTCGAATTTTTTGTTCGAATTTCGAAAAATTAAAAATATCAGAAGATAGAGCATAAAATTCTGCACAACTTTGTCATTGGAAGTTTTGGTCTAACAAGTCTAACAAAAAAGTTTTTGGGGAACATATTGGGTTTTGATATTTTTTTGCAAAACGACCCAGCACCAATAGAATAGGAATTAAAATATTTTAATTGATTCCATTGTTTAATAAAATATTTAATATCATTAAATTATTATATCATTAAATTATTTAAACACATATAAAATGATCACAAAACTGCAAAGTATCCTACGTCAAATTGCTAAATAGTAAAATTGCATTAAATTTTGGCGGAAATATGGTTGAATTGTATTCTCCAACATCAATTGAATACATTAAAGATAAAAATATGATTTGAATTCCAAATAAATATTCTTTCATTTTGTCATTTTCATTCAGAGAAAGAAAATAAAATATTTTCAATTATATATATCTATGCTATTATCATTTATGACATTGAAATATCGGAAAACTTAAACTGATTTTATTGATCTATTTTCTCGAATTATTATTTTTTTATTATTTTTTATTGAAAAGGAGACATTTTGTTAACCACGTAGAGTTCCGCCGCCCACACGGAAATATAGCACATTATACAGCTAGTCGGATGAAATTGAATTACATATTAATGTAATAAGATCGTTATTATTATTAAACGCATATAAATGCTTCTAATTTGACAGGAAAATGCATTTTACTTTAATAATTTAGAACTTTCTCATATAAATAGAGACCAAAATATGCCATAGTTGAGTAAAATTGATTTTTAAATTAAATTATCATTGCAGCGAAAATTTAAAGATCAATTGTTAAAACTTAAAAAACAACCTGAAAACCCAATTTTATAAGAAAATAAGCTAAAAATAAGCCTCTAAAGCCATTTAAATTGGTCCATTTTGAAAAGTCATGGTCAAAATACTGGATTTAACCAAAAGTTTATTCTAGACATATAAATTTTTTCTAATGAGCCAATTCGAGCTTGCTAGGTCTATTTTTTTGACAACAAACTTTAGTTATGTTTGAACTGATTTGTAACAAAATCTTCTCCGAATATCGGTTCCCAAATGTTTTTGGAATTTCCTAATAAGAATGTTCATCAATTTTAGCAAAATGTCGATAAATATTTTTATAGTTTTCATTTTACTCGCCAAAATTGATCATAGTTTGATTGTCGCACAATCACCGGTTGTATCACAAGAAAATGAGTGCCATAATCCGATCATGGATGATCTGAATATTGATAATAATGGCAATGATTTTTGGGCATGGGCTCACCAGCAAAAGGAATTATTTGGTATATTTAGACCGTTTTATAATTGGTTTTAAAAATTAAAATTACAGATTTGTACATTTGTCTAAAAAATTTTTTTGCCAGATTCAATAAATATCATATAAATGAATTAAATTATCAGATACATAATTTGTATTGATGTATAATTGTAGGTGAACAAGGCGATGGTACTGTAAGTTCATTTTTGGACGATTTGGAGCAGGAAGAACAAACAATGTTTCCGCCTCCCGTTATACATCCAATCGCGGAAGTATGTTTCCATATTATGCTAACTATAACACGGTAGACGGTACCTATAAAGACCTGACTGTATTCAGAGTCTATTTTTCTAAATCTAGATTTACAACATAATATTTATATGTTTTTTTAATAGAAATACACCCATAAAACCGGTGAAGTTATCAACTCAAGTAGTTCGAGCGAGGAAGATATTAATAATTCTGAAGAATCACAAAACATTGTTAAACCAGATAAATCATTGACTCGAAAATTGTCTGGTAGTTTCGTGAAAAATTTTAACAAAATGCTCAATATTTTCGATATTAATGAGGCGAAAAATAGTGTGGAAAGTTTGGAGACAAAAACGGAAATGGAAAGGAAAATGATAGAAGAAGAGATGAAATTGGCAAATTTGGTACAAATGTTGCGGTATGATTTAAACGTATTGAAAAGATCCATAATTGTGGGCGGACAATGTGTACAAAAGGTTCGTATTATTAATAATTTACAAATATAAAGCTATCTCATTTTTTCCTATCAAAAATTAGGATCTCAAATTTAATTTTCTTGCTTTTTGTATAGATTAATAGTTAAAAGTAAATTCCATCATAATTCATATTCATATTCATAATCTATCTTATCATAGTAAAGTAAATAAAGATGGATTTAAAATTTTATTCTAAAATACATATAAAAATGTTTTAGAGGGTTTTGATGAAGTTTGGAAAAATCAACAAAAAATATTATGTTAAAATTTTTTACAAATTATATTAAGTAAGAAGAGCCACTTAAAACTATAGGATAAAAATTATTTTTATATTACATTTTTGGTTCATTTATAATCTGACCCTTTTCCCAAAATAAACCTTAAGTAGAAACTATATTTTGTATAGTTCTGTTATACAAAAAGTTACTACATACTACAAAGATCTGCTCTATTTGAGAAAATATTTTTAATTTCAGATTATACAAATGTTTTCTGGATGCAAGCAACGCTTGAATTTGGCTATTGATCTGGTTGTTGCTCGATACGGAATTGGTGAAATTGTGCCCAAGAAAATCTCTTTGATCGATGGGACAATTTTGAAAACTTTGGCACTGAAATGGGTGAAAATAAAGAAATTGAAAAATAATAAAAATTACGGAGAAAAAGAATCGGAAAATGGAGAAAAAGAGTATCAATATGTGAAGGACATGTTGGAATTGATCAGAGGATTGCTGGACAGCGAACAGTTTACACTTTCGGGCACAGGTCAGAAATGTTACCATTGGAGATGTTACCAAATGGGATCAGTATGTTCAGTAAAATAGAAACAGTAAAAATTATGCGCAATTCTGATATCAACCAATTAAAATTCAATAACTAAATGAAGCTGTAATTTTCAATTCCTTTTTTAATAGACACGACGGTGTAGCTCATTAAAAAAGTTTAAAAATATCATATTCACTTACTAATAATTTTGGTTTTTTGGTTTGAATCAAATTAGCCGCAATGTCGGACTGCAAATGTCGTACATCCCACAAACGAAAAATAAATCAAATTTATGGGTTTATTATCAATTTAGCGAAATCGCAAATACTTGATTATTATAAATTATAATAGGTATACAAAAGTATACATACAAAATAGTACCCACTAGTGAGTATTTGATAGACATCAACTTATCTACGCAGGACTTGAAAAAATATCCAAATGGATATTTTTTTGGCGGGAGACGGGATTTTTCAAATATTAGCAAAAATGTTTTATTCATATTAAAATTGTAAATTTTCATATTGTGGTGCAAAAATAAAAGTTTCTCAACATTCTCCTTTGACAAACACTTTTTCAAATCATCAAAAATCAAACCAGCAGACGAAAAAAGCCGTTCACAAAGGCCGAGAGATGCCGGAGAAATTTTTTTTTGAAAATTTGGACCTCGTTTCTAAGAAATTTCCAGATTTTTCTGAGGCTTTTATTATTTCACTTTTTCTTTTGAATTCTTGAGGTAGGTATTGGGTCATTTTTCTAGGAAAAAAAAGATTATTCAAGATAATTGATTCGAGGTTTGTTAGAGTGATGTTGGCTAACGCCGGAGAAAATTTTGAAAATTTGGGCAAAATCCTTTATGAAAATTGGACAATATTTCAGAGTATTAGAGGGGACGGCGGTCCCGATAGGGGCCGCCGGAGAAAATTTTGAAAAATCGGACTCAGCTTGTTGAAAAATTACTCAATTTTTTTCTCGACAAAATGCCATTCTTAGGGGTGCATTTTTGGGTCAGTGACCTCCATTCTTAGGGGTGTATTTTGGCGGGAGGTGGCCAAAAAACGGGAGACGGGAACGGGAGACGAGAGGGCCAAAAAAGACGGGATTCGGTGGGAGACGGGAGGCGGGAGACGGGACGATATCCAGCCCTGACCCACACCCCGTACAGGTTCATCCTCGTCTGGTGCTGGTCGTGGCAAAAATCAGCGTCGTCGGCGCAAGCGAGGCGTGCCCGTTTGGGTGTGCGTTGTGGCCTGTTTGCTGGTTGCCCTCATAATGCTGGCCCTGTTCTTCATCGTCCCAAATGTCATCAAATTCTTCAAAACCCGAGTCTCGGTCCAAGCCCCGATCAAGTTCAAACCAAAGGGGGGCGGCAGCAAGGCGGCTGGCAGTAAGAAGGCTGGCAGTGGCAGCAAAAAGGCGGCATAGATGAAAGAGGCGAAAGAGGGACGACGAATAGCCAGAGGAACGGATATGAATTGGAAAAAAGATAAAATCAAAACAAGAAATTTGTTTGGATTGGAATATTTTTCTCGAATATAATGATGCTTGTCATGTATCCTTTTTCTAAATGGGAAAATTCCCAATTAAATGAAATGGATAATTAGTTCAACATTTTTAGTAAAAATTTTAAAAGTAAATTCTGATAACCAAATGATACGTGAAAAAAGAGCTTCAATTTTATTTTTAAATAAGATGACGATAATTCGAATTCTGACTTGTAATCATGTGGGAATTATTTTTGCGTTTCATGGCAAGGAAATTACGATTAATCTTTCATTTAAATGGTAATTAATTACAGAATCTTTTTGGGTTAAATTTTATTCAAATCAAATCTATGAATTCAAAATTTAAGAAAAAATCCATTTGAAGTAAAATTTCAAAAAAAAATTGAATATATCGAGCTTTTGGCTTGAACAGTTTTCGGATTCATGTAAAAATTTTTGAATTTTTTAAAACATATTTTTGTTTTTAATAAAAATTAAATTTCAAATTTTTTTTCGCTAAGGTGCCAAAAACGAGTTTTTTTGGCGGACCAATTCTGGAGTTTTATTGGAGGAATAATTTTTACAAGTAATAATTAAGAGTTTACATGAGATTTCGTTTATTTTTTATTTTAAAAGAAATTCTGATATATTTAATTAGAACAGCCGGCATAAATGAGCATGATTTGAATTTTTATTCAGATTTTTTCCTTTGGACAAAATAGAGTTCCCATAGCGGATAACTTTTTGTTCCTTACTTTTGTCGGGATCAAAATAGGACTATTCAGAATGGAGGATGTGTTTTTCGACCGTTTGTAATTTGTAAAATGTTTTCTATTTTACGATATATACATTATTTTCTATAAATTCTTTATAGAGTATATCTCGCTTTTGCTAGTATAGCGTGGATTCTATTTGTTTGTTTTCCATTATTCCAATTCTTTTGTCGAACATTAACGTGCTGAATCGTTTGGGCTAAAAGTGCAAGAATGAAAAAATCCAAAATGGGCGTTTGGGCTAAAAGTGCAATTATGGATGTTTTCAATATTATACTACAAAACACCTAAAAACCCAAATAAAACAAAATTGCCTGAAGTCGTCAAAAAGTTCTAAAATCTAAATGACAAAAAGACTAAAAAGCTAAATATAGCTAAAAATTTGGAATTTAATTTTTTTATCCTAAAAAACTGTTTTTGTGATATATTATTTTATATTATTTTTAAATTTAGTTTAGAATCTTATCAGAAATGAAGGCAAATGGGGATACTGAATATTTAAATACGAATAATACATTTAATTAAACGAATTATCACGGTAAAATTTATAATCTTAAAAAATTGACTTCAAATTTTTAAAATATTTTAGAAATTATGGGATACATTTTAGGAATTATGTGAGATCATTATTTTTTTATATTTTTTGATTTTGTTATCGGTTTCTAGACATTTATTTTTCAGATTTAAAATTCTCTATTTGATCATTTAAAAGTTTTTGATAACTTTCGACATTTTTGTTTTATTTTGTTTTTAGGTGTTTTGTAGTATAACAGTGAAAAAATTCATAATTGCACTTTTAGCCCAACCGCCCATTTTGGATTTTTTCATTTTTGCACTTTTAGCCCAAACGACATAGCACCGAACATTAACTTGAACAGCTGTTTTCTATAATAGGTACTTTTATTTGTAAAGTAGTTTCCAATTTAGGTTTATTTATCTACGTTAGCTACTTAATTATCTTATCGGTTACTTATGTTAGAATTTTTATTATGAAAAATGTGATTGCTGTGAAATTCCACCTTTTCAATTTTGTCCCTTTGTTAAAAATCATTGGCATGTCCTAGAAAATTAAAGTAAGACGAGGCCTCTACTATCATAAATGTATAATTATTTAAATTTTTTAATTGGTTTAAATTCATTAGATATTTGCAATTTAAACCTTTTAACAATTTTTAAAAATATTTTTCCTGCAAATAATTCATATTTATTAACTTCATCTTCACTTTCATTGATTCGCACATAACATTATTGTATTTAGATATGGGTATTACCTAATTATTTTGGCCTGTTGCACTATGTGATGTACTTCTTTTTCATTATAATTTTTAAAAAATGGAAATTGTTAACCACGATTGCATCCGGCCTTCCCATTCTCAATCACCTGATATCACCAATTATAGATTTTTCTCGTAAAAACAGCTTATAAAAGGTCACACTACATAAATAAGAAGTCATTGGCTTGGATAAAAATTAGCAAATCTTTATGCTTTTCTTGGCTTTAAAATTTATCTTTGGACCCATCATTATTAATGCACAGTTTCCAAATGATCCAAATGAAGCTGATTGCAATAGCTCCATCACAGATTCAGAGTTTTGGACATGGACTCGTCAACAAACAGTACTGATTGGTAAAAGTTTTGAATTCCAAAATTTTTAAAAAATCCTTAAAGTCAAACTATATTATAAAGTTAGGCATTCATTTGTATTAAATAGTTAGAAAATTAGAATTTCATAAAAAAATTTTCTAAAAAATCAATTTTTACGATATGCATAAATTAAATGCCTTTTTTATTCATCTTTATGAGTGGTGGCTTTCATATTTACCTTTGGACCCACCAAAAAATAGTAGTTTGGTATTTATTATAATTCTAAATTTATAAATTATTACAATATTCAATTATAGATGAACAGGATGATGGTACAATGAATGAATTTTTAACTACATTGGAACAAGATGAACAGCTTCTGTTTCCACCACCAGTTATACATCCAATCGCGCAAGTAATACTTTCCAAAATTTACTCTTTATTAAGTTATTTTATTTTTAGAAATACATTCATGGGATCAACGAAAGTTACGATTCTAACAGTTCCGGCGAAAATGAAATGAAAAATGCTCAGAATAATGGCGAAAGAGCAAAATCCCTGACTAGAAGATTATCGGATAATTTAAAGAAAAGTTTCAACAAAATAACGTATTTTTGTGAGAATAGTGCGGAAAATTTGCAGCCATGTATAGAGGTTAAAGAAGAAGAAAAATTTGGAAATTCAATCCAACTTTTGCGAAACTATTCAATTAATTTGAAAAGATATCAGTTATTGGGTGGACAATGTATTCATAAGGTGATTGTATAAGTGTCCATAAAAATTATCACCATAAATAAAAAAGCTTAAAAACACTCTCTTAAAGTTGTTCATAATAATCATATGAATATTTAAAGGTACATAATACGAAAGATTAAAATTTTAAATCGTTAAATATTTAAAAATTCAGATAATGGATCTGAGCTTGGAGTTCAAGCACCACGTGGATTTGATAATTGATCTGGTTGCTGTTCAATTCGGACTCAATGAAATTGTACCGTTGAAAATCAATTTCGATGATGGGAAAATTCTGAAAAAACTGGCAATAAAATGGATGAAAGTGAAAAGGAAAATAAATAATAAAAATAAGAGCAAAGGATCCAAGGAATGGGAAGAAAAGGGCCAGAAATATTTGGAAGAATTACTTGAACTGATCAAAGGATTAGTGAACAGCGAGAGATTTGGCCATCAAAACGCAGGCAAATTTTAAAATTATTTTAGTATTATGTAAAGTATGATTAATGAGAAGTCAACAATTTGATGAAATATTGGTTTATTGCTAATAATAAGTAGAAAATGAAAAATAGAGTTAAAAACATGTAAAAAGTACGGTACTAATTTTAACACGTATCGCCAAAAGCTTTATTATGGTTTAAAATACATATACATAAACGCAAATGTAAATTTGGTAGGTTTAAACAGGGGTATGCACGGGCCGGCCCGAAGGCGGGCCGGCCTGGGCCCGGGCCTAGGTGTCTCCGGGCCGGGCCTGATTTCGTCCGGGCCGGGCAGGCCCGGTAGGGGGAAATTTTTCTGATCACAGCCCAAAAATATTGAAATTTTTAATAAAAAATGAAATTTAATTTTAAAATTTTTTTTTAAATTTTTTATTATTATTAATAAATTATTTTTTAAAATTATCAAATTTATTAAAATATTTTTAAAATTTATCAAATTTATTAAAATATTTTTAAAATTTAATCAAAAAAAACTTAAAAATTGTTTCAAATTGTCGGAACTTTTGGAGATGATTTTTTATATAGAAAGTCAAAGTATACCAAGCATTTCATTGGGAAGTTTTATTGGCAAAATTAGGGGGGAAAACATTTCCTATCTATATTAGCACGTGAAAATTTATAAAATTAAAATTCAGTTAAAAAAATATTGAAAAATTGTTCGGTGATTAAATTTTTTTCAATGATGTTAGAATGTATAAAATATATTATTCGAATTCGTAATTCTTGTTATTTTTATGTTTTTTTTGATAAAAATATGATTTTTAAAAATTGTAAAAAATTCTGCCAAAAATTTTTTTGGAAAAATTTTAAAAATTTTTGGAAAAATTTTGATAAAAAATTTTTCCGGGCCTATCCGGGCCGGTCCGGGCCGGGCCCGGGTCGGCTTTGTTATTGAGGTCCGGGCCGGGCCGGCCTGGAGCAGGCCCGTGCACAGCCCTGGGTTTAAACTCTAGTGAGAAATTAATTATTATTTTTGCACGATGTGATGAAAAGATGATTATGTCAGTGGTGGAAAATGTATTTTTAAATTTCTAAGGGAAAAATAAACTCTTTGCTGGATAAAATAAATTTTTTGACGATTTTGAAAATTTGCCCGTACTTATTGCCAAAAAAATATTCCATTTCTTGAAATGATAGCATATGGAAAAAATAACATTTGAAAGGGAGTGAGGTAGACAACAAAACATTGTTCACGAATTTCGCTGCGAAATCTAGTCTTAAAAAACTGGAAGCTTTTTAGGCAATGAAGTTACATTGCACACTACAATACACCCGTTCACTGACGAATAATCCAGACTCGGATGTGAATTTTTAAGGAACATCTTCGTCAAAAGTTCGTCGCCGCCGCAGGCGAATGGTCATCCCATGGTACTTCATCGCGGGCATGGTCCTGGCCGTGGTTGTGACGCTGCTGCTGGTGGCGCTGATTCTGCCGCCCATCCTCCGATTTCTTGACAAGCGCATTGTTGTCCGGACTCCGCCAGTCATGAAGCGCGCAGGAGTCAGTGTGTGGACAGCCGGAAATAATAGTGGTAGGGAATTATGAAAGGAATAATGGGGATGGTACTTTCAATGCCAAACAAAATTTAAAAAAAAAAGTCAAAATACTGAAAACTTTTTTCTATAAAAAAGTTTTATTAGTTACATCATTTTGGTCAGTTAAAAATTAATATCTTCTATCCCATTTGTAAGGTTCATTTTTGGTCAAAGTCTTGTGAATAGCGTAAGATTGTAAAGAGTAAAATCCAAATAAATCTGAATTTTTTCAAGACATTTCGTCTTAAATCAAACCACAAATTATAATTTCAGGAGAAAGAAATTTTCTAATTTTAGAAGAGAGACATTTTAGGATTTAAGCCGAAAAAGATATGAAATTAATAAAACTATAAATGGATGGATTTTGCTGACAATATAAACAAATTATGTTCAATTACAAATAAACAAAAAATATTTTGATGGGTTTTTTGGAATTGCCAGAGTTTATCGGAAATTTTAAATTTTTTTATCCTTAGCTAATCAAAGTCCTGCTGAAGGAAACAGTAAAAAAGCTAATGGAAGCGAAAGTATTGGAAATAATGATGGGGGAACGCCGAAGAAATAAAAAAGCGCCAGAACAGAATGAATTTATTGATAACTTTTCATTTTTTTATTTCCGTTTTTGGAGTGTATATTCATGTGCTAAATATTGCTTATCTTTAGATAATTTATAAAATATATTTTCTATGAAAATTTATTTTCACATGCTTAATTTCTCTTTAAATTGTACATAAATAGAATTGTACACCGCTCGGCTAATGGTTGGGTGAAGGGATGTGCTTCCCACTGGCTTGAGTATGTCTAACACGGCGGTGGGATTCGAACCCACGTCGCGTGATTTGTGTCCCGTGTGATAGACCACTACACCACGCCGCCGACTTTTTTTATATTTTATTCTTAAATATTATATGCAAGATTCCCCAGACTAGATAGGAAATTTAAAATTTTTGTAAAATTCTTATTTATTTTAAAACAATTTTTTCATTAGATATATTACTACAATGCTTTTTGTGACCTAAATGGATTTAGCATGATGTTTGTTCGTCATATTACATTGATTATTTTTTTATGTAATTCCACTATTTTTTATGAAAAAGCATATATTTATTTTTTCTATACGTGACATGGCATCTTGGAAAATATGATTTTTTGCAAAAAATAAAAATTGCAAAAAAATTTTGCAGTTTTTTCGTGATACTCATATGAATAATTTATTGTTATATTCAAATATGTATCCATTGACGTCTTTATATTCGTGCCTTCAAAGTCGTGCATATATATTTTTCCATTTCCATCTGTGTTATTACATTTCTTTCCTCCATTTTTTAAAAACCCCAAAATCATAAGATGAAATAATTGGTGAAATTAAAAATATTTTTTAAAATTTCCTAAATACAGAGAAAAATAATAAATATACAGAGAAAAATAATAATTTTAGGACGAGCAAAAAACCGTCGAATGGTACAAAAAATAAAACATAATAATTTTTAAATCTTGTTAGGCCAAAACTAAAAAATGCAGAATCCAATGTTCTACCTTTTGACTTTCTTACTCAAATTTCATTGAAAATAATTGGGTAATTTTCATGGAAAATCGAGAAAGTTAAAAGGCGATTAATTTCTTCAATGCACCGAAAAAATAAGCTTTCTTTTAGAAATATGATGGATTATTCAATAAAGAGTTAGATAAAATTGTCTTTAATAAATTAAAAAAACTGGGAACTGCACTGTTCCTCTGATTCTAATATTGGATATAGTTTTATTAAAGATGTTATGTATGTTTTATCAATTAAATAGAATAAAAAAATCTTACATTTTAATAGAAAAATTATTATTTATGCAAAATGCATAAAATTACTTTTATCAGCAAGCTACTTTTCATATTTATTTATCATCTTGTTGCTGTTAAATCTGAAACCCAGGAACATAATTGTGTATTGAGCCACAATGAAAATAAGGACTTTTGGTCTCTTATTCAACAACAAAATGAATTTTTTGGCAAGTTAATTTTATTACGTTTTCCATTAATAATAAAAAATATAAAAATTTGAATCAATAAATCTACTTGCAATTTTTAGGCCTTGAAATTTAAGCTTCATTTTTTTCTAGAAAATATTTAAAGAATATTAGAAAACTTCATCTGTTTTTATTTTATTGAATCAAATTTAAGATTTTTATGATATTTAAAAAGATTATTTAAATATTTTCGAAAATTGATAAAAAAAATAAATAAATTTTCATACAGATGGCGAAAATGATGGAATTTTAAAACAATTTTTAATGAACCTAGAGCAAGAAGAGAGAAAGGGATTGTTCACAAAACATGTCAATGAAAAAGTATGTAAAATACAGTAAATTAATTAAAATATTTATAACGAAAAAAGTTACCAAAAATGACATTTATTAGGATATTATTTATTATTTACCTTATCTCAAATTGTATGATTTTAATTTTTGAACTTTTTACATTTCTTTATACCAAAATAAAAAAACATTTAAACATTTTGTCATTTATGACTAGGGCTGGGATTGTTAGTTGCTAAAACCCCGAAAATAGTTAACTATTTTAGTTTTTTTTACCCCAAATAGTTGCTAAAAGCCAAAAAAAGGTCAAAATAGTTTTTATAGTTTTTAAAAACATCTTTAAAATGCTTCAAAACCATTTAAAAAGATGTTTTTCGTGCATATTTCGCTAAATAACTGAAAATAAAAAAAATAGTTTAGAAACTAAAAATCCCAGCCCTATTTATGACTATATATAATATAAAAATCCATTATTAAAACGGAATTAACTTTAATTAAGGATGGCGAATACATTTTGTTAGAACAATTGGGCTATGATTTTAATGTGTTAAAAAGTGCCATTCTTGGGAAAGATCAATGCCTTGTGGAGGTTTGAATTTTTTATTTATAAAGAATATTTCAGATACTCTCTTTTAAAAAATACAAGTTTTAAGCTCTTTAGAACTTTAATAATTGGTCATTTCAGTTATCAAACATATATTCGAGCATCAAGGACCGTTTAAACTTGGCCATTGATCACTTAGCTGCCCAATGCGGCATAGGTCAGATCGATCCGGTCAAGGTCCTTTTTGGCCCTAATACAATTTTCAAAAATCTTGCCATGAAATGGATGCCAATGAATGAGGAAAAATCATCCAAAAATGAACAAAAATCGGATGAAAAATCTGGGAATGACCAACAGGGAATGAAGGACCTGCTGGAACTGATCAGGGGCCTGTTGAGCAATGATCAAATTGAACTGTTGGGCATGATCAGCAGCAATAAAGGTCTGTGAAATCAGAACAGAATCAGAACAGACGGATAAGAAATGTAGAATAATTTGAATCGAAGTCATCTTTATTATGCCTTAAAGCCATCTATTTAGACTTCTTTAAACATATAAAATGGTTCTTTTATATAAAAAAACTAAATAAGTCAAAAATATTTTTTACCGAAAAGGCGAATTAAACTATAAAAAAGCGCCAAAATCTTAATTATAGAAAAAAGAGAAAAGAAAATCGAAAAATTATTGCTAAAGAAATATTTTTTTCGTGGAATTTTTTTCTTTGCCATCTCAAACAAAGTTTAGGCTCTTCCGGCCATGGCCGCGGTCTCACCGGGCGTCGACGCCGTAAGCGCCTTAACGGAATCGTCATAGCAGCACTCATAGTGCTTGCCTGCGCAGTTCTGACCATTGCCATCAGAATGGGTTTGAAAAGAAGTGGCGCGGACGGCACTGCCGCAGACGAAAAGTGAGTACTAATACTAAATAAGTCAATTTCATTATGCTAATGAAATAGATTCAAAAAATGCAATAAATACTATTATATACCTTTTAAACGTTATGGCCAAAACATTGCTATACCCGATATTTGGGGGACCAATCGTTATAATTTGATTTAAATCAGAACCTGAACCTGAAGTAACTATCAAAAAATATAGCAATATGAACCCAAACCCATTTTAATTGGACCACTGCGAAAAAAGTTATGGCCAAAACATTGCTATTTTTCAAATTTTGGCCAAATTGACGGTATTTTGTCCATAACTTTTTTGTAGTGGCAAAAGAGCTTAGAAGCATTCGTAACTATTTTAATGCTCTTCTTTTGAAACCAAAATCGTTTCTCGGTGTGTTTGAACAAAGTTACAAGCCTTGGTAATTAATCGTACCGGTAATGAATCGACCCAGTCAAACTATACTCTTTAATAATTGGATTCATAAAAAATGATAAATTTTTGGTTGAAATTCTGCTAAAAGTTCCACAAAAATAATTTGTTTTTACAACCGAATTTTCAAAAAATATATATTTTTTATAAAATGATTTCAAGGGACTTTTTTGGAAATCTTGTATTCTCTGTCGTAAAAACTGGCTGTAACAGCCTTATCTGCTTCAGAACAAATGAAAATGGAAATGGACATGGTCCACGCTTGCCGAGCAGACGAGCAAGTCGACGCGAGAATGTTCAACCAACAACTGGAGGAGGAGGAGGAGGACGGAGAGAAAGAAACCATGAAGAAGAAGAACCTCAATCGGAATCAGAATCACAATCAGATTCGGAGACAGGATCGGATAAAGAGGATACCGAAGCTGATGAAGAAAACCAACGTCCACGCAGGGCAGGAGGTCGTCGTGTGAACCCTGTGCATGAATGAAGAGAAGTGAAAAAAGAATCGGTGATGATGATGAAGATGGAAAAAATCAAGTGGAAACCCCGAGGAAAAAAACTAGAAAATATTTGTTAGCATGAGGACTTGACGGACTCATATAAGCTAGTTAGCTAGCATATCCTTTACCACTAAAGAATAAAAAATTACTAAAAATAGGCCTAATTTGTAATGAAAAAAGCAATATATAAAAAATGCTTCAAAATTTTTTCTAAATTGAATATTTGTTAATTATTTATTGTTAGCAAATTTATAAAATAGACAACTAACTATGATATATCTAGCTTAATTTACTAGCTAGTTAAGCTCTCTGTAAGTCCGCTCTGTCCTTGGTTGTTTTAAATATTCAATTTCTTGGTTCCTATCTACATATATAGTTAGGTGGGTACTATCTGCTTTAGAAATTGTTTTCCTTTAATATTTTTGAACTTTATTCTATTTACACACTCTCTTTAGCAGGATTTGTTTAGCAGATCTCTGGCATTATCTGAAGGTGGGAGATTTTGGAATAATATTCTCTATTCCCCCAGAAATATTGCAAAAAAGTTCAAATATATTGATATTCAATCTATTGGGATATTAATTTTTTTAAAATCAAATAACAAAATATATATGCCAGTTCTTGGGAGAATATATGTTTTGTAATTGAATAAGCAATTTTTTTACTCCCTAAATCGAGATGAAAATCTTTTTTATGCCAAAGAAAATATTACAATTACGAGGGAAAATTACTGTGAATTCACCATGGAAATTTTTGGTAAAAATTTTTTTTAATGGTATTATTAATTATAATTATATGACAAAATTGTTGCCTAATTTAAAAAATTGAAGTCCAGTATAGATAACTTTTATTCGAATATTTGCGCAGCTTTTAACTTTATATGTAGAACCAAAAAATGTTTAAATTGTGCATAATTGTGTTTTAGGCCAAACTTCATAATCCAAAAAAAGTACAAATTGGTGCGTGATTTGTTCAGATGTCCAAAAAGGTCAGAAAGTGTTAAATCTGCTCGAAATTAGGCCATATAAAAGGAAATTGAAATATGTGATAAATCAAGTTAATTTTTTTTTCGCCTAACTAAACTCATCAAAAGTTTGGATTCATAAAATTCATCCTTTTAGCAACTTAATATTCACAATTTAAATTGACCTCATTTCGGGAATTATGGGATTTCGAAGCAAAAATTTGTAAAATGTATTCTCAAATTCATGAACCATTCAATTCTAAATAATGATGGAATTTGATACTTGAGATCAGTCAAAAAAAATCAACTCCAGATTTTCCCAGTATTAAGTATAAAATTAATTTTGGTTGTGATTTAATTTTATATAAAATTTCTGTTGAATTTTCCCATTTTTCATAGGTCAAAAATGCGATTCTCACTGATTAGTGCCGTTTTCTTCGTGCTTTTCTTGGCCGTGGCACTGTGCCAAAGTCCCCCGTCTCCACCCCCATCACCGGCGTCGCCTCCATCTCCGCCTCCGCGCAACTCTTCCGGCAGTCCGCCACCGCATCATGGCCGATTCAAGGGCTTCTTCAAGAAGCATTTTGGCAAATCGAAATCCTCAAGCAGCAGCTCGGAGGAGAACTGAAATATGTGGAGGAAAAGAAGCACAAAGATGATACAGTAACCAAGGATCAAATTCACGATTACGGTACCAAAAATCAAAAATTTAGCAAATGACAGATAGAAAATGACACCCTATTTGACACATATCTATCGGTAAAATAAATGCATGTTATACTTTGATACATATTGTGTTTAATGCGATTAAAAAATAATCACATAATATTCCAAAGATCTTGATAAGTTTTTAGGCATGATTTAAGGCAGTCCAATGGAAACTTGAAATTCTGTTAAAACTCGTCAAAATATTTTTTTAATTCAAAAAATAACCGATCTTTATTGCACTAATTTAAAAAGGGTTATAAAAAGGTGTTATGCTATTATTTCATTGGGCTGGGATTAAAAATAAAGAAAGTTGGTTGTTAATGACTTCCTGTCCTTGTATCTGTAATTACTTAGGGTGTGTATTAAGTTTTGAGGGTCTCCATTTTGTCTATTTAAAAAAATCATAACTTATATATTTTTCCATCAATCTTTGTGAACTTTTTTTAAATTTGAAAAACAAATTGTCCTCTTTCATTTTAGCTTGAAAAAATAATTTTTAGTAATGAATTTAAGAAAGTTATGATTTTTTGCATAAATATACCCAAAATTGACATTTGACTATAATTTTCTATGGTCCCTAATTGAAGAATTTCGCAAAGAAAGAAAAACAAATTGTGCAGAAAAAGATAGCCCATGGCACCTACTTTTACGCCATACAAAGAAATTTTCAAGTAAAAATTCAAGAAATGGTAAAAGTAGGTCGCCAAAAACCCTATAAAATTGGGACATTTTCCGGGGACAAAATGGGAATCTCAGCTGAATGGTTCTTTAAAATGTTTAAATCATTATCATTCAATTCAATTAGCCCAACTTAGGTTATTTACATCAAAAATTCAATTTGTTTAGTCTTTTCTTGTCTTTTTTCCAAAAGATATTTATTTTGGTGATTGGCTCAAAATCAATGTTTCAAAAAAGGTCCCATAAAATAATTGACCTAGTTGAGCTAGGAAGCTCATTTTTACCTAGAATAATCACCAAATTGTGCACTATCAGAATAACTTTCGAGCTAGTTCTTTCGTCTATTAATTTGTCGCGAAAAATATGGTCCAAATTGACTATGTCAAAAATGACCTCAGATTTTATTTTGCTCCAAACTTCCCTGATTTTTAAGAAAAGGACATTGATGCTTTGTCCAAAAAAAAAGACATCTTATGATCAATCATAATAATGTATATTTCGATATTTTATTAAGTTCATTCGAATTTTTAATAAATTATTTATCAACGTAAAATGGAGACCCTCAAAACTTAGTACACATCCTAAGTACATTAATTCTGATAACATCAGATTATTTGGTAGAAAATCATAATAAAAAAATATTAAAATTTTCTATCCTTTTTTTCTGGTTGAGTCAGCTTTCAGTACCAAATGCACCAACACCCTTCCCAGAAATTAATAAATGGCAATTAAAACTCAAAATATAGGTAAATGAACATAGACCTTCATAATGTATTGAAGTAATCTGATGGGATAAATCGAAAAGTGCTTAACATCAGACCGAGTTCAATAAGAATATATTATATTTTTATTCAGTTTTTCATTTTCTTGAAAAATATGAATTTCAAAAGCATTGATTATCGTAATCTATGTATATCGATTTTCTCTGCTTCTCGACCTCTCATCTTGCAATACTCTCTCTCACTGCTTTCCTTCTATTTTTTCCGCCCCCACAAGTTGTCCAACAGAGTGCCACTGGTGAAACTGTCGACATAGTTCCCCCACTGGGGCCTTGCCTCCACCTCGAGTTGTGACATGGCGATGATCAGCACCAGGACCAGGAGGAGACACGACAGCAACACATTCATGGCGGAAAATGCGAGGAGTGGCTCGACGGGTTGTGAAAAATAAAATAAAAATCTCTAAAAAATGAGAATTTTAAGCCATAAATAGGGAATTTGAACTAAATGATTAATTACTTTGATGTGACTAAAAATGATCCATCTCGAGCTTTTTGATCACCCATTTTATACAGACAAATTCTTGTAGTCAATCTCGCGCAAAAAGTTGTAGTCCCCGCTCTAGGTTGTATTTTGTGTGTTCTCTTTTTCCGAATGACGTTTTTGAAGATGGAATGGAGCCAAAAAGAACCGGTTTAATTGTTCTCATTAGTGAAATTGAAGGAAATAAAGATAATAAATATTTCATAATGATTTCTCATATCAATATGATCTTTATTACAGTCTATACATGCTTTAATTAGACAATAATTTCAATAAATAACAATATTATTTAGAAATATAGTTGATGAAAAAATAAGATAATGCTAACCAAATCATGATAATTTTTAAAAGTAATCCAATATTTTTTAAATAAAGTATACTTATAAAACGTGGATTTTTATTTAAAAATGGCTTATGTAATAAAAATCATTCCAAATTATATTATTTTCAATTTTTTTTAATTATTTTGTATTTTGTGTTCATTCTTCGATAAGGAACTATTTTGAACAGTCGATGGACGACTCATCTGATCTCACTAATTGGATCAAGATCAAATACGATGGAAAGAATGCTGATTTTCTCGTGAATTCTGTGGGTTTCAAAGTGTAATAATGCCAAAGAATGTCATGAGTGTGTGTTAAAAATAGACGATGTTGGTGGTCGTTAATCTGATTTGAAAATTTGGATTTTTATGAATATTTTGGTTTTTATTATTTTTAGATATATGCTAAATTGTAAGAATTGAAGATTAATTGATAATTATTTTTTATTGTCCCTTTATATTTTATTTCATGACCATTGAATTTTTATTTTAAACATTTATTTATTTCGTAATAATAAAGATTTTATGCATTACTGGTGAACGGGATTGACAATTTCTTCAAAAATAAAGTTATAGTTTAAAACAAATTAAAAAAATCAACAGGATAAAAAACGGTGGAATAAAAAATTGAAAAAATTAAAATTATTTTTTTGCGAGATTCACTGCTACAATGAGTATTTTCCTGAAGATTTTTGCTTCATTTTGACCTCATCAAATATGTTTATAATCAAATAATAATAATCATAAACAGCTTCTTGTCATGTGGGTTTTCGCATGTGAAACATTGTCATTATCATAATTCAGCCCCTAATTTATTCTGCTTATCCATCATCCTTTGTTGCAATTTGTTAATGTATAATTTGGCCAAAATTAAATTATAAAGTGCTTACATTCTATCGTCCACCCTTTTTCTTAAAAACAAAACAATTTAAACCAGAGGTCGTATCGAAAATTTTCAGAAATAAGGACATAAAGAGCAAAAAATAAGGATTTCGCTTGGGAAAATCCTCTAAAATAAGGACACTTTTTAAAAATGCGAAAATTCTAAAATATAATCAATTTTATGCATCATTATTGTTCCCTACAGACTAATTTGCGAGCAATTTGTTGTTTTTAATATTCAAGGACCTTATTTTCCGCCTTTTTTACAAAAAATTTTCTACGGAGGGGGCGGTCCCGATAGGAGGCCGCCGGAGAAATTTTTGAGAATTTTCGGCCATTTTCTTAAGAAAATTGATCATTTTTTGGTTTCGGCGCCGGAGAAAATTTTTAATATTTAGACCTTTTTTGTGAAAATTGATTAATTTTTAAGATTTTTTTGGAGAAAATTCGTTGTATGGGGTACCGGCGAGAAAATTTTGAAATTTAGACTTTTTTTCTTAAGAAAATTGGTCATTTTTTGAATAAATTTCTCAAAATCTCAAATATAAGGACAAAATAAGGACATGGATCGAAAATAAGGACAAATCTTACAAATAAGGACATTTTAATTTTGTAAGATTGGGACCCCCAAAATAAGGCCAAATCTTATAAATAAGGACAGATACGACCTCTGATTTAAACTATCAAAAATCATAAATTAAGGGTTTATTTAAAAAAAGTAATTTCTTAGATAAAATCTAATAAATTTCCATTATACAAAAAATGCAAATTTCTGCAATTTTGTTCCTTTACAAATTAGCCAAATTTGAAACATTATTTGCTTCCGCTTTTCGGCGACTCTTTAATTAATTTCCCTTTTCTCAGAGGTTGTCTATTTTTCCGGAACTTCACAGCTCGTCTGTCTGTCCCTAAACACTAAATTAGTTTCATTTTTCGCATTTTATAAAAGGCCAACAATTCTTGCATATAAATAATTGGAATTTTTTATATGATCGATTAATCGGCATATTTATTTAAAAAAAAAGGTATATTTTTGTTAGCTTTTCATAGTATTTTTATAAAATTAGATATGTATAGAAATATTAGCTTGAAAAGATAGAATTTTTTTAGTTTTTATGTCAATTTGTTCACTTTTTCATATTATTTTTATAATTTTTCCATTTTAAATGATAATATTTAGAGAAATTATAAATTTTTAACTGAAAAAACCACATATTCTTTTTTATTTCATGCACAAAAATTTGCACAAAATCTGGCCAAGAATAGAGAAACAATCCTCCTCCACCCCCAATGTTATCTATTCGAGCATCTTGCCTCCGGCGGGGCATTGTTCTTCTTCCTCATGTGGCATTTTTTGGCCTTATCGCTCGTTGAGCAAAGCACAAAGCTCACATCACTTTTTGCATTTTTAATGCCGCAAAATCCATTTTTGGTAATTTTTAAATTTATTTTTTGGCACCGAATGGGTGGTCTACTTAATTAAAGCTTGATTCAATTTTATTTGATTTTTAAATAATTTTTTTTTCATAATTAAATAACAAAAATTTTTTTTGGAAAGTTAATATTAAAACTAGTTATTTGGAATTAAAAAATCTAATTACCTATATTTTATTTTTAAAAAAATTATAAAAAATTATAAAATTTGGAGGAAAATAAAATTCATTTTTGTTATCATTTAATTCATTACTGTAAATGCCTGCAAATGTATTTTTTAAATTAAATTTTAGTCGGAATTTTTTTGCATAAGATCCTTTTTGGCAAACATTTGCTTCAATGATTTCCTAATTGTTTTTTGAAAACTAAAATTTCATGGTAATTGTAGCCATAAATAGTCAAAAACAATGGCTTCTATTTTTTAGCATTATTTTCCCATGAGATTGACAATTAGGATGGCGGTAATTTAATGCCAAAATTTGCTATCAATTCTCTTGAGTAAAAAAAAACAAAAAATAATGTGATTGTTTAATGGGGAAAAAATTAAAAGCAAGGAAAAATTACAACTCTAACTTTTTTTTACATTTTAGATAATCTTAATAAAATTTTAGAATAATTTTAAACCAATATTTCCTATAGATTCTTAGTTGATCGATATACATTTTGCAAAAAATATTGTTTGTTTTTTCGTTAAATGCGTCAATCCAAACCAATTAGGAAATTGGAACATTTAACTATGATCCGAGTGGGAATTTTTATTACAAAATCCTTTTGCCCGAAAATCCATTAAATTTTTATTATTTTTTAAAAAATAATGAAGTTTTTAAATTTTTTTAAAAATTAAAGTCAGAGTTTTCAAATAATTTTTTATTAATAGCATAATCTTCCAAAAAATTTGCTGTATTTTATCATTTCTAATAAATTCTCATTTTAGAATATTTTCCCAAGCTTCATAAATGAAACTCATAAAATTTATTAAGTTCATTTTTTTATTTTTTTATTTTTGATCAAATTATTAATCCGATACTAAATTTAAAAAGCCAAATTTATTAAAAAAATAATAAATTTTTTGTTTCAACCAAAAATTTTCTAAATTACAATCCGTCAAAAAATCTGCACCCCAAGCAATTTTTTGGCCAATTTGCATCACATCATTGCTGCTTGGCCCAAAAGTCTACCGAAAACCTAGGCCAATTGGTTTTACGGCCTCCGGGCACGGCACAAACAGACGGCGAGGAACACGAAAATTAAAAGGGTCTGGGCCAACCGAGGCCGGAACTCACCTTATGGCCAAGCCAGACCGCCCGGGGCAAAATCCAATTCATTTCCAAAATCCATCCAGAACAGATGGACGTTTTGGCCCCCTCAATAAAAGGGCAACACAGACCATCAGGGAATGTGCTAGTGGGAAAATTCAAAATGTTTAAATTTTAATAATTTCAATTTAAAATGGCAATTTTATTAGTTATTTTTTTTAAATAATACTTTTATCCTGCGAAAAAATCAGATGGCAAAATTAAATTTACTCAATAGGTTATTAAAAATTTCTATTCTCATGGGAAATGTGAAAGATCCGGGTCATTATTTTTACTATTAGTTACTTGTGTGTATAAAATGAGATATAAGAAAAAATGATTCAGTGATTTTTTCAATTTTTCTGAAATATATTTTTGGAAATTAATGCTTGGAACCTTCAAGTATACACCTCATGAACAAAGTCTGTTCCCGAAGCAAGTCCACTCATCCATTTCCCCGGGGGCAGACCCAAATTGTTTTTGTTTGAACGGCGAAATGAATTGCCCTCGGAATGGTTCCTCGAAAGAAACTATTAACAAATGACGCCGAAAATTTGCATTTTTCATCCTTCTGTTTACATCTTTATATTCAGTCGCACTTAATCATCTTTAAATTTTTACCATAAAATGTGGTTTTGAGTTTTTTGTCCGAAAATTAAACAATCAAATTTATTTTTACCTTCTAATCTTATCTAAATAATGCATTTCTGAATCTTTATCGTCAAAATTAGCCCAATAAATTATAATATCAAAATATGAGTTTTTTAAAACATAGACTACTGTATCGAAAAATAAAAATACCAATTGGTAACTATATTAACTTTGTCATTAAAAAACGTTTTCATGGATTCCCAGGGGTCAATTTCGCCCTAAAAAAAGATAAAAAGCATTATGAAATTCCATTTTTCGACAAAAATGATGAATATTTCCGCAGAACTCATCAGTTAGCAATTAGTCCCCCCCCCCCTCCCACTCATTGGGCCCAGATTGCCGGCGGGGCGAAAGCTCAACCGGAAATGCGGGGTCTTCTTTCATAAATGGATGAATTGGGCCGTGTGTTCGTCCCAATTTTGGCATCCGATTTCAAAGCGAATGTTTTCATGCGACAAACAAAGCAAAACAAAATTTCAAGTGAAAATGAATCCTTTTTATGCCTGTGGCCACAAAAAATGTTCCAGCGCGTTCATGTTTTAAAAAAGAATCTATAAGTTGAAGCGAATTGTCTGTCTTTTTTCTCTGTTCCTTCTATCTATGACATGTTTTCTTCATTTAACTTGTGTATGTTTCATGTATACATTAATAGAAAGGCGTCAATCCAAAATGGCACCAAACCAAAACGTCACCGCATCCAAAAAAATATTTTACTCATAGTTAAGATCAAAAACTTTAAAAAGCAAACATATATAGAAAAATATGCCCAGCATTTTGGGTTTTTTTGGAATTCTCATACCTCTCTTAAATATTTGATATTTTTCATAATTTTTGAAAAATTCAAAAAATCAAGTTTTTGAGGAAAATTTCGTTCTTTTTATGGGGTATTCAAAAAAATCATTCAAATTAAAATAGTGGGTAATTTTTATATAAATTTGTTATTTTAAGTTTTGATCTTTTAATGAACGAAAAATGTTTTTTTCGAATGCGATGACTTTATGACTTAGGCGACATTTTGACTTTAATTTCGTTTCAACTTATAAATCATTTTTAAATATATGAAAATTGGAACATTCTTCATGGCCACCAGTATATGTATCTAGATGTTTAAGCAGTTTCATGCTTATTTCATAATTTATGCTCAATATAAATTTTCAGCTTTTTGGATTGTTTTTAAGAATGAATTTTAAAAGATTTTTTGATTAATATTATTTCAATATGGTTGGGCTTCATGTAGATTTATTTTTATCTCAAAGTTTTAGGGAAAAACTAACAATAAATTCTAAAAAGCTTTAGCGATAATTTTATGATTTTTTAAAGAATTTGCTAACAATAAGATAAATTTCGTCTTGGATATTTTTGCGAGAAAAGTTTTGAGTAAATATTCCATAGAGGTTGAATTTGTCCATTTATACAGGTGCTTTCACACTATTTTTGGCCTTTAAATTCAGAACAACAAATTTGCTTTTGCAAAAACATTTACCATGATTAAAGGGGGCCTATAAATTTTGAGTAAATATTTTTGACACTTGACACCACCGTTTATATGTAGAAAGTCTAAAGACCCATTCACATCAACTGCAAGAAACATGGATAGAAAAATTAGAATAACATTAGGTGTTCTTTTGATTTTTTGTGTCAAACTTTTTCAGTTTGACCTATTATTTTTAGAGAAAATTTATCTTTTTAGAGGATGCTTCTAAGGTATTCGTTATCGGAATTTTTAATATTTCAGTCAATGCCCTATTGACCAATAATTTTGATGCCAAATAAAAAAAATGTAAATTTCATATTTATCGACAAATCGTTTGAAAGTTGAAGCTCTGCCAATGTATGCAAAATTTAATTTATCTGTGAAATCTTCAGAAATAACTTCAAAAATGAAGGCACCTATCGAAGAGCTAAAAATTTATTCATCTTTTTCATTTTCAAGGGCTACTTTGAATTTGGATTTCGATCTCCTAATAAAACAGTTTTTTCCCTATAAGGTGAATGAATAAAAGGCACTTAATAATGTCTAAAAACTACATAAATCCCTTCAATATTTTTGATCTAGTTGAATACTTAACCAATATTACAAAAAAGCTACGATGAACTTTACATATATTCAAAAAAAACGGCAAAAAAGCCTTTTTATCCAAGAAATTTTTGGTCTGCCATCATTTCCTTCCGCCGGGGATTTTCTTTAAGCTTTTTTCACCCGTTATTTATGGCTCTATTTACCACTCAAGCTTTTCGGAAACCATGACCCCAGCCTCTAATGGTTCCCTAGAGGACATAACTCATCCTCATCCTCGGCCTGTAAACCACATCACCATCCAAGCTCACCAATAATGGTGAGCTTGGCATTTAGCCAGTCTCGAGCAATTTTTTTGGCTTCAAGGTGATTTTTTGTTTCTTGACGTGTTTACCTTGGCTTCACTCTCGAAAATCTGATATCTTTAATGTGATTGCAAAATATTTCCTCACACCACTTATTTCCTCTTATTAGGATTTTACTTGTCATGAAAGTTTGTTTTTTCATAATATGTAAACCATATTACACCAAAAAGTTACAGTTTTTTACCGAAGATTTATGTAATGAAACTTAGCAATATCTTCACCTGACTGGTCTAAACTCTTCTTCTAAGTTGTCAAATAAAATCTACTTTTTGTCTCAGTTGGAAGACAAAAATCCCAAATTTTTTTATGGCTTTTACTACCATAATTCACCCTCTTTATCATCATTCATCATCATCATCATCGTTCGGCAAAATGCCCTCCAGCTACAGAGTGGATAATCACAAGCGCAAACAGTCAGCCAGTCCCCCCTCCCCCAAATTGGGCTCATTTTTCGGCCCCGGAGGGTGGGCGAGGACTGACTTTTCCGGTCCTGGTCCCTCCCCTCCCCCTGCCCCCACCCATACATCATCATCATTGTGCCACGGCACGCAAATCTCAGCAGTGCCGGTAGCGATGGGAAAGTAGAACCGGGTAGGGGAGGAGGAGGCCGATGGTAACAAACGCCCCCTCATCGGCAGAAAGTCACTCTCATGACCGGATTTTCCGGTGAGTGACTGAAGGGTGAATGGTAATATGGGTATATAAAGCGGGGGCCAATCCCCACGCGAACACAATTTTCAACTATTTTTGAACAATTTATTACAACCCTATTAAACCTTTTATTACGAAAATTTATATTCTTTTTAATTATTATTTTATTATACGCTCTAGGCGCAAGGTCCACAGCAAAGTATAAAAATGAACATAAGAACATGAAAATTCGCATAATATATAAAATGTGTCAAAGTGAAGGCAAATTATGATCGATTTGTGTGAGATCGAATTTGTCAAGAAGTTTGGCAAACATAGATGGATTATTTTTATGTATTTCAATTGGTAATTTTGCATAAAGCCTTGTGGTTCTAATAAAATATGAATGGTATCGAACCATACTCGAGCAATGAGGAGTAAAAAATTTATATTGGTCACCTCTGGTTCTAGAATGTCTGATAATAAAGGCGTTGTTATGCTGCAAATTAACATGTCCCCAAATTATGTTGTGGAAAAGTTTTAAATCTATTTTGAGCCTACGAACTTCTAGACTGTTTATTTGGAATAGAGTAAGTAATTCTTCGTAGTTGGGTATAGTGTTATTGTGTTTTTGTGTACGTAAGTATATCGAACGAAGAAAGCGTTTTTGAACTCTTTCTAGAATAATTTTTTTTAATAATAATTTCCTAATTTTCTACTCTAAAATATTTTGTCTCGGTCATTTTGGTAGAAGTTTCATACTGTATTTTCTTGCAAAAAATGTTTTGGTGAAAATTCAAAATAATTACAAAAAAAATCGAGTTTGACTTTTATTTTTTAATTAATCTAAAAAATGTCAAATAAACAAAAAAATCGTAGATATGTCATAATCAGATAAAACTCGTTGTTTTCACGCGAAAATACGATTTACAAATTATTCTTGAACATTTATATATTAGGTAATTAGATGCTTAATGAATGCATAATAAGCAAAACGAAAGACCTCATAATTTCCATGACAAACTATTTATTTTAATCATAATTTTTGAGTATTTATTTTAAAATCGCAATTCAAATTCCACCGTAAATTTATATTTTAATGTCCCTCTGACACTATGTCAAAATATTAATCATTTTATGTCAATATGCCAGAGAAACAAGTTTTCCAACTATCTTATTAAATTTCTTAAAATAATAAATTTTTATTTTGTGATGAATAATTTTTTTCGTTTTTTGCTTTTAGAAAAAATCATAAATTAGATACAAATTCTGGAAAACAACATATCTTCTATCCAATTTTTGGGATCTCAAATTCGCAAAAATTCACAAGACACCTACGAAGCGTAAAAAATTTCTTATGTTCTGTCATTTCGTCATTCTTAGGAGCTCTACGAATTTGGCCAGAACACTGTTCGCGCAACTAAATTGGGGCCAAATTACCTTTGTTTGCGACTGGTGTTCTGGAAAGTGACTTTTTCAGGACCCCTAGCCCTAACTATTTTGCTCATTAGCATTTGGTAGTCCAACTAAAAAATTAGCATGATTTGTGTTTTTCTTCGATCTAAGAGTTATAACATTTTTATGCAAGTTAAAAATTATAAATTTTTACTTTAATATTTTGGTCTAATAAATTGAAAATTTTCTTTACGAGTTTATAAACTTTCCAAATTAAAATTTTAAATAGTTCATGATTAATCTGTTTTTCTCTTCGATTTTTCGCGCCATATTTTATTTTTCATTATTTTTCGCCTAAATTTTCTGCCATTTTTCACAGGAACTCTCCCAAATTGCCATTTGTCGTCGTCGTTCCCACCACGGACAAAATGTCGCCGCAACAGTTTCCCTCCATGACCATTTTGGCACTATTCTCTCTGATTACGGTAATTGAGGAATTATATAAACAATTTTATGGAACATAGAATAGATAAAGAAGATCAAAAAGGAACAAACATAGCGAAGATGACGTAAAATGATTCATTAAACAAATTTTTAGCTATGGATCATTTTTCGAAATGCATAATGTTTTTTTCTTTTCAAACAAATTTTAAAATTTCTATTTCATAATTTTTTTATCTTAGTTGGCACTCTCGGCCCCAGCACCAAAGCCCCATCCCCAACATGCTGATGCCGAAAAACGGGCATTCGACGCTTTTGTAAGTCATTATATCATAACGTGACCAAATAATACAAAAAATTTTAAAAATGTCAATATGAAGCTGAATGTTATTCATTACATCTTTACATTACAAATATTTCCAAAAAAAATTATTATTTATTAACATTATCAAATGAATTATATGAGGCAGGAAATCTTGTTTAACGAGTTAATTTTTATTTTTCAATAATATTATCTGAAAAGGTCATCTAAAAATTTTGGAAAATTTCAGATTATTTGCAACAGATTAAATGCTTATGAATTGGATCTAATAAATACTAAAAGTATAATTATTCGATATATTAATTTCCAAAATTTCAGTCCAGCCCCGGCTTTACCGGATTCGACAAACGAGCATTCGACTCCTTCACCGGAACTGGCTTCACCGGTATGGATAAACGAGCAGCCTTTGACGCTGGCGGCTATGACAAGCGCTCATTCGACGCTTTTACAGGTTACAAAATTTTAAAAAAAAATCAAAAAATTCCACTTTTCAGGCCAAGGATTCACCGGCTTCGACAAGCGATCATTTGATTCGTTCACGGGCCCTGGCTTTACTGGTCTGGACAAGCGGTCCGCCTTCGACTCGTTCTCAAGTAAATTCAAATTTACTGCCTTAATAAAATGCCAATTTAAAAAAAACACTAATGAAAGATGAGTCTTTTTGAAATAATATTCTGCAAAAACTGGCAGCCAAATAAAAAAAACTAACTTGATAACGAAAGCTACCAACTTTATTAAATATCACTTCGATGTATTTTACAAAAAATATCAGTTTTTTGAATGAGGGGGAATAGAGATCATATTTAATGTCTAGAAAAATATTAAAATTTCTTTCCATGACATAAGCGGAACTGATGAGTTTCAGAGAGAAAATACGATAATTAAATGGTCAGCTAATAGATACCAAATTAGCTCAAAATTTAATTGTCCGGAACTTATTTTCCCACCTCACTCATCAGGCAATGGTTTCACCGGTTTCGACAAGAGGTCATTCGATGCGTTCACCGGACCCGGCTTCACCGGCCTGGACAAAAAGAAGCGGGCGTTTGACGCGTTTGTGGGCCGCGGTTTCACCGGCATGGATTAGAGGCGATGATGATGATCAAAGATCACCGTGGTGTGTATACTGTCGGGAATAAACCAAACTGTTTTATTTTGTCGGTGATGCGTCTTTTGTGCTCCTCCTCCGCCATTCCGCCGCCGTTGTTCTTTGCACCAAAATTGTCATGAATTTCTATGTGATTTTGTCTTATAGCAATTGCTCTTGATATAGAATTTTTTATTATAGAGGATCGATCGACTACTTTTAACACTTTTCTTCAATATCCATTTTTGGAAATGATCTGATTTATGAATTCAGAAGTAAGATAAGATGATTTATGAATTCAGAAGTAAGTTAAACAAGTCCTCCTAATGGAGTATGATTAACATGGGATTACAGATGGAGGATAAATGGAGGGTTTAGAATAGAGACCGGACTAAAGGTTCAAGCAAGATCTTGAACCAAGATTCTTGAAAAATCTTGATTCTTGAACAATCTTGAAAAAATCAGAAAAGGTTCAAGCAAGATCTTGAACCAAGATTCTTGAAAAATCTTGACCCAAAAAATTTAAGAATCTTGATCGTTTTCAAGATTTTTAGTTTTTCTACTAAATTAAGAAAAAAATTCTTTAAATGATAAAAAATTATTATTAAAAATAATAAAACATTCAATAAAATTTCAATATTGATAGTTGTTTAAAATTGATTGTTTCAAAAAATCATTTTTTTTCGCCTTTTTTGGCAAGCTCTAAAAAGTATCTTCAATTATCAAGTGAACGGCTAGGGAATGCAGCTCTAAAAAGTACTACAGTAATAATTTAACTATACTGTGTTTCCATATTGTTTTTGTTTAAAATACCCGGACAGACATTGATGAGTCCTTCAAAATCTCTCAAATGTAATTTCGCGCAAGGCACAATTAAAAACCTTTACATATTTTGTTACTCGATATTTGGGCGACCTTCGTCAAAATTTAGTTTCTATTTCAAACCTAAGGGAAAAAGTTGATATCAAAAAATAGGAAATAATATTAGCTAAAAATGAGCTTGAATTTAAGACCAAAATACTGTGCACTTGGCCAAAATAATTATTTGGGCCATAACCTTCATAATTAACCATAAAATAATCATTTTTTGTGGCAAGATCTTGTATTTCGCTTCTTGAAAAATATTGAAAAATCTTGAAAAATAGCAAAAGGTTCAAGCAAGATCTTGAACCAAGATTCTTGAAAAATCTTGAATCTTGAACAGTCTTGAAAAAATCAGAAAAGGTTCAATCAAGATCTTGGTTCAAGATTTTTCAAGATTTTTGATTCAAGATTCTTGATAAATCTTGAAAAATCTTGTCTTGGTCCGGTCTCTATTTAGAATAACTGAGGCCTAGCAAATTTAGAAAATCGCTTATCGAATTACCTATTGAAATTAATGAATAATTTAGGGCTTATGAAATTTAAATTTTTTCAACACCGAAAAACTCATTCTATAAAAAGTTTTGAGAGAGTAGCTGCTTAATATGTATATAAAGATACCTAATGTGGGATATGAAATTTTCTATCGAATCTACTAGGTCGATATTCAGAAAAAGAAATTTAAAAAATTTTATGAAATCGAGATTTGTGTGATTGTTCGAATTTTTCTAAAAAATCGAGGAGTGATTTAATACATTGCGAAGCATAAAAATAATGGACTGGATCGATTTTTTGCCGGTACGATTCATTGGCAAGGCTTTTGTTAAACTAATCCTAGAGAAACGAATTTGGAATTTGGTGTCAAAAGATAGAGCATTAAAATAGCACGAATGCTTCTAAGCTCATCCGAATTGGCCCACTGCAAAAAAAAGTTATGGCCAAGATACCGTCAATTGGACCAAAATTTGAAAAAATAGAGATATTTTGGCCGTAACTTTTTTGCAGTGGGCCAATTCGGATGAGCCTAGAAGCGGCGGGGGTTTCGGATGAGCCTAAGGATTCGTGCTATTTTAATGCTCTCTTTTGACACCAATCTCATTTCTCTAGGGTTGGTTTGAATAAAGTTATAAGCCTTGGCAATGAATATTACGATAAAAATTGGGCGCCGATTGAATGGCTCCCTCTCGTTTCGTCTAAAGCTCATTTCGTCTAACCAGCGAAAAAGGCTCGTTCCGTCTAAAAATAAGAAAAGAACATTTCATGTAGAACCCGCAAAATGACATGTAGGTCCCGCAAAATGGCATGTAGGTCCCGCAAAATGGCATGTAGACTCCCCAAGATGGCATGTAGAACCCACAAATAGCATGTATTTAATAGAGAATTTCGATTTTTTGGCTGTTTAGACGAAATGAGCTTTAGACGAAACGAGCGTTAGACGAAACGTGGGGCAGCGGATTGAATTGCTTTGAACCCTCGATCTTTCGAAGCGAATGATTTTCTCTTCTATTTTAAACAGGGCTCGCAAATGTACTTTTTTTAAAGATTTGTACTTTTTTTGAACCAGGGGTGTACTTTTGTACTTTTTTTTCTGAATTTTAGAAAATTTTATGTAAAAAATGATCAATTTTCGTAAGAAAAAATGCCAAATTTTCAAAAATTTTCCCCGGCGGCCCCTATCGGGACCACCGGCACCCCCCATACTATGGATTTTCTTCAATAAACTCTTAAAAATGACCAATTTCTTAAGAAAAAGACGAATATTTCGTTATTTTCTCCGGCACACAGTGGATTAAAACTATGTGCCCGAAAAATAAAGACCAGAAAAAATGAAAAAGGTCCCCTTGTTGAAATTTTTTAGGGAAGTTTTTGAAAATTTTGAAGAAAAATTGACCTATTTTCTTTAAAAATCGTTGAAAATTTTCGAAATTTTCTCCGGCGGCCCCTATCGGGGCCGCCGAAGACCCCCTTCCCCTATGGCGGGGGATCCCCCCCCCCCCGAAAATTTTTCTGATTACGCCTCTGATATGCTCAAAATCNTCGGGGATGAAAATGCACTCCTAAAGATCTCATTTTGGATCCAACTGTTAAGTGAATTTGGCGGACGATAGCTCGATGAGACCTTGGCGCAGTGAGACAATGCTGGTTTCTTGGCAGTGAGGTCGCGGGTTCGATTTCCCTTGCCTCAATTTTTTTTTAAATTATTTCTTTGTCCTTTTTTGATCATTTTTTCTTGCTTAACACAAAAGTTATTACGCAAAATTTTTAGAATAAAAAACATTACAAATAACAAAAAATCAGAAAAACTTTTTTAGAATGATGATAATTCTTGCATTTTCAAACGGGAAGTAACAGAAAAGGACATAAAAATTAAGCAATTTTTTAAAACAGAAAATAGCCTTAATTTTCAAAATTTTCTCCGGCGGCCCCTTCGGGACCGCCGGCACCTCCCATAATGATTTGTTCAAAATTTTCATTAAAAATGACAAATTTTCATAAGGAAAATGATCTTAAGGAAAATGATCCAAATTTTCAAAAATTTCTCCGGCGGCCCCTATCGTGACCACCGGCACCTCATACAGTAAAATTTATTCATCCAACAAATGCTCATTTTTTTATAAATTTTTTGAATTTTTTGGAAAAATTGCCAGAAAGTCCAAAAAAATTTGAAATTTTTTCGGAAAAATTGCCAGAAAGACCAAAAAAATTCATCCCCGAAAAGTCGGGGATCCCCCCCCCCCCGTCCCCGACCGAGGGCCCATCCCCGTCCCCGATCCCCGACTGGACCATCCCCGGAAATCCCCGTCCCCGATTTTTTCCAAATCCCCGTCCCCGTACAACCCTAATTTTGACCCTCTTGTACTTTTTTTGGGCACCCGGGACTTGCGAGCCCTGATTTTAAATCATCTTTTCGCGGCGAGGAAAAAATGAAAAGTGAGAGATAACATTAACAGACACTGTAAATTCAGTGAGAGAAGGTTTGGAATTCTCTCGTTTTTCTATACTGATTTTACCGACAATGATTCGACCCCCACCATAAATTTTATGTGCGATGAAATAAATCTTGTCAAGATCAGAATAAAAACATTTAGAATTGATATTCAAAAATGGAAAAAACGTATTTTCCCTCCTAGAATTTGAATGTGAATGTGTATTTATTAAAAAATCTTTTTATCTAAAAAAATCATATTTTAGGCCATAAGATAAAGAATTTGCCGGTGGATTAAATCAATTTTTATAAATAATTTTATTTTTATTGTTTTTTTAGTTTTTTGGTCCTAACATTGCTCTTACTTCAGAATAATATTTATTTAGATTTACTAAGAAAATATAAAATTATAACAATACCTATATATTTTTTGCCATCAAGCATAAGGCATAAGCATGAATCGATTGCCAAGCGAAATTCTGGTCTTTTTTCAATTTTCAAAGTAAAAAACCTTAATTTTTTCTTCCATTCAGCTGTTAATCTTTCGCTCCATCGATGACTTTCGAGTTCTGATCAAGCTTGGTCAAGTTTGTCGGCGATGGCACAAAATTATCCGGGACCATGGGTGGAAACATATTCAAAGAATCGCACGATTGGTAAAATTTTTAATTAAAAAAATTTAACTTTGAAGCCTAAATATCTTGAATTTTTAAAAGAGTGATGCACATTGGATTGAGCCGATTGGCGAGCATTGTGGGAAACATTTGGTCGAATGCTGCTTCCATTCGGTGGACATCGATTCCAATTTGGTTTGAAAAATGTTTTTAAAAATCGCGTTTTTCAATTTTAGATCCGTCTTATCGCCGAAAATTTTCCTGCAATAAGGCACTTGGAATTTCGTTTCTGTGAAGTTAATAATTTGGATTCAAATACGATGCAAACATACCGGGAATTTGGCGCTCGTCTCCGCTCATTGACTTTTTTCGAGACGGTTTGCTGTTTTTTATTTTGAATCATGTTTAATTTAAATACAAATGTGATTTCGAATTTACCAATCCTCTTAAACTTATGCATATTAATTCTTAATTATTTCAATATTTATTTCATTTTTTACTATAATTTCTTTTAAAATTAGATAAAATTGGACATTTTCGGCAAAACAAAAGTTCGTTTAAAAAAGCTAAAAATAAAGGTTAAAAAAGGAAATAATCAGAATAAAATTATTATACATATATATTCAAGCTAAAGCTGCTCAAATTTTAAAAAAATAACAATAAGTCAAAAATCGAAAAATATTTTTTTGCTCGTCGATCATCGGCGATCACCCTTCCCCTCCGTAATTTTTTCTAGCACAATATAACTAACATTAATCTAAATTCAAAAAAGTTCGGTCATTTTTGGATCGCCAACATATTTTTTGCAAACTTTCATTTTATATTCACTTAATTAGTTAAAAATAATAATTGATCTTACATCACTTATTATCGCAAATTTTAATTTTTCATTGAAATGCTTTTTTAAGAGTCATAACTCATGACCTTTTTCAATATAAATCTGACTGATTTCCCTGAATTACATTATTCTCACAGATTATTTTTGTTTCAGAATTATCAAAACCAACTGGGCCAGCATCTTTTGCCCCATATGCCTCATCTGCAACACCTCGGCCTCCACCTTTCTTGCCAACACAATACTGGCTCTCTTCCCAGTCGCTTTTCCGCTGATCTTCGCTCTCTGTACCTGAGCTGTTTTACAGAGTTCAAGTAAATTTTCGTACAATAAATGCTTACGGAGTTTGTACAAAGCAAACATAATACTAAAATGGGGGCGGGATGTTGAGGGGACGAGATCTAGCCCTCAAGCCCCCCCCCCGGTCGAGGAAAAAAATATTGATAGTCCACCACTTTTGGCGAAAAATTAAATATTTTTGGTACAAAAGGTTTCGATCGCAGAATTTTGCGTCTATTGATGAGGGAGAGGAAGTGGGGATCAACATATATCGGCAAGGTACCTCGACATTTTCCCAAATGCATACCCTATAAAAGAAGCTGCCAGAAGAAATTTTTTTCGAACAATTCATCAAAAAATTTCACTCAGTAAAAGGAGCACCGGCGATAGGAGCCGATGCAGGAAATTTGAACCTTTTTCTTATTTTTTTTACTCTAAAAGATTCCGGCGATCTCGATAGTAGCCACTAGGAATTTTTACTGGAATTTAGGCCCTTTTCTTAAAATTAGGGTGGCGGAATTCCCCGCGGGGACGGGTCACCGCGGAGACGGGGACTGGCGACCCCCGCGGGGACGGGACAGATTTTCGCGGGGTCCCCGCTGGGACAAGAATTTTTTCTGTCTTTTAATTATTGAAAAAAAAATTTCGAGAAAATTTTTCCGTTAATGAAAATTCATTTTAAATCAATTAAATATTATTATTTTTAAAATATTTTTAAGCATTTTCAAAATTTTCGATAAATATTAGACCTAGAAAAATTTTTTCAAGAAATTTTGTATCTATAAAAAATTCTCAAAAATTTTTCAAAAATCAAAAATTTTAAAAGTTTCAAAAATTTTCAAAAATCAAATTTTAAAATTTCAAAAAAAATTTTAACAATCGGAGTTATAATAATTTTGGATTTTTTTCAAAATTTCCAAGGATTAAATTTTAAAAAAAAATGAAATAATTTCTCATTTAAGATGGGGTAGGGGTCACTTTTGCGCCGACCGTTTTGGCGCAAGTTTCAATAAATTGGTTTTAACTTTTATTTCAAGCTACCAATTCGAATGACATTTTGCAATTAGGATAGCCCTATATGTTAGCAACAAATGGGCCAAGATTTGTCGCTTGAACAAAAAGTTATGGCCACTGGCGCCAAAATGTGTATTGAAATGGCTACTTTGGCGCCTGTAGGCCTTTCAGCAAAATTATGATCATTATTTCCAAATCCAAAAAAGGATGAATGACAGGACATAATTGTTTATTGTAAATTTATTTAATTTTTATTTACGTTTGTTGATTTTGACTTAAGAGTTGGGAACCTGTAACCGAATTACACTATTAGTTGTGTTGGCGCCGGAGAAAATTTTTTCAATATTTTCGAACATTTCTTAAGAAAAAATTAGTTTAGAAAATTTTATTTTTCCGTCATTTTTTCCCATTTCTCCCAAAAATAATGATCAATTTTGGCCGATTTCCCCATTCTTAGGGGTGCATTTTGTCCCCGTGTCCCCGCGGGGACAAGGCCGCGGGGACGGGGACTGGCGACCCTCGCGGGGACGGGGACGGGGTCCCCGCGGGGAGCGGGGACCCCGTCGCCACCCTACTTAAAATTGAAAATAAGTGGTGTACTCACTATGTACCGGACAATTCCTTTCCTTCTCTTCCCCTCATTCCCGCTTAACCCTCTTATGAATTGATCTTAAAATTGGTCAAATCTGTTTTTTTCATTTTTATTGATCTTTTTTATAATTTATTTTAGCTCGGACCTGGAACAGATGTTGATAAGAGTGCAAAGGGACTCTCCGAGGCTCGCGGCACTTAATTTGGACACCATTATGAGTGCTAAATCGGCGCGCTCAGAGCATTTATTGGGCCGAATTTCCGTCCTGAAAAAGTTGCTTTATACCAAAAAAGACTTAAAATATCTGCAATTTTTCAGCCTCCGTTTCCTCCGCATTTCCTTTCACTATGACTTCTTTTCTCTGCCTTTTCAATTTCTCTGCTCGTTTCTGAACAATTTGCCACAACTACGTGCCCTCCAAATTAATCTACCTTTTGAGGTTATTTTTGTTGGTGCAAGGTCGTTTGCCAAAAAGCAAAAAGTGCAAATGGATTAAAAGCATATAACGTAATATCACCGATGACAAAATGACACCTGGAAAAAATAACCATCCAAAAACCTTTTTAAAATCTTAAAAAATTATTAAAAATAATAAACATACTGTAAAAGTGTAAAAATTAAAAATATGGAAAATAACTTTTTTTATTATGAATTTTTATATTATTTTTTTTTATAATTTTAAAAAAAAAATAACCATCCAAAAACCTTTTTAAAATCTTAAAAAATTATTAAAAATAATAAACATACTGTAAAAGTGTAAAAATTAAAAATATGGAAAATAACTTTTTTTATTATGAATTTTTATATTATTTTTTTTTATAATTTTAAAAAAGAATTTAAAAAAAAAACCTTATTTTTCTAAATTATAAAATTATTTTTCTGTGTTTTAACGGAATTTTTCTATTACAACTTTTAATTTAAAAGGCTTTTAGATGGTTTTTTACCAGCTGTCATTTTGTCATCGGGGATGCACGATTTTTATTCACAAAACAATAAACTTAATCACAAAAAATCATAATTTTTCAAAATAATAATATAATTATCGATCGATCGTCCGGTGCCACTTGAGATGTTTCATTGGGAATTAAAAATAAGCTTTTAAAAGATTACTTCAGCCAATCTAGGTAGGCATATTAAAATTAGCTTGGCCAAAATTTTAAATACCTCATAATCAATTTTTCGCCATTAAATTTATAATTTTTAATCAATTTCTTCATTTTAAACTGCAATTTCAGCGACTTTCGGCTGATGGTTTTGGTTTGCCACCGTTCCGTGGCCTCATCCATCTGAGTCTTTCCCTTTTTGCTGGCGAAAATGACAGCTTCGAACACATACGTTTCCTCTCCATGATTCCGCAACTTCGCTCTCTCGATTTGGACGTTCCTGCTTATTTGTTGGATCGGGCCCATGGAATTGAATCCGAAGTGCTAAACATAGCCCAAAACGGCCTTTTGGAGGTCTGTGATAAGATTTGGCCAAAATGGTTTTTCTCTGATGAGATTTTGGTTGACAAAGGGTGGGTTAAACGGTGCTAGGACGTTAAAAAACCGCCAAATGATGTAGTCTGGCCTAAAACTTTTTATTCGAAATTCGGCCAAAAAGTTCGAAATATTCCCTAAAACCGTATATTTCGGTATTTCGGGAAAATTTCGAACTTTTTGGCCGAACTTCGAAAAAATAAAAATACTATACGAATCAGCGTAAAATTCTGCAAACTTTGTTTTTTATACTTTTTGTCTAACAAGTCTAACAAAAAAGTTTTAGGCCACATACTACATCATTTGGCGGTTTTTTAACGTCCCAGCACCAGGTTAAACAAAAAATTGATATGCAAAATTCAAGAATGCCAACCAATTTAAATTCTTTCAGAAATAATGAGAAATTTATATAAATTTTTAGTTTATTTAAATTTTATTTCTTTATTTATTATTTAGTATTTGAATGTGAAATGTGCATCATTTCCAATTAGAATGTTGGGCCCGCTTATCCGTCATTGTCCGGTTAGTAAGAAAAGAAAAAGAACTTACAGATCCAGAGATCCAGGAATTTTTATCGGTGTCCATAGGATCCTTCTCTGACCGAATTTACAATGTCTTTCATGTTATCTCTCGCTTTTCCTTTTTCTCCTCGCCGCGAAAAGATAATATAAAATAGAAGAGAAAATCATTCGCTCATATTGTTTTCCTTTGGACTTATGGACACCGGTTGAAAAACCTTGGGCTGTAATAAAGGTGTAAAGAGTTGGCCAATGGTCGGAGGAAAAATGAGAAAAGAGAAAAAATGAAATCGAAGCAATTTACCGAAAGAACATATAAATTTACAATTTGTTCTTTTTCTCAAAAATTTTGACCTTACACGAAGAAAAATTATGGACAGCCTATTTTTGAAAATTTGTTCTGGCCCCAATATCGTGCCCTCACACCTTATTAATACAGCAAATTTTCAATTTTTGAATAAAATTAGCTATCTCAATAATTTTTTAATTTTATATTCTTTATTCATTTTTTTGGTTTTTGAATTTCCTATCTTGCGAGGTCTTCTTGCCTTTAGGACCCTTTGCACACATATGATAAAACCCCTCGTCTGAAAAATGTGGAAATTACTTTAAGTTTAATTTTTTGAAACGATTTTTGTTTGCATTAGGATAAATCCCCACGAGATCACACATCGTGAGTAAGGAGCAATTTGAGAGGATATTTATTTGAAAAAGGTGGAGGGCCACGCCCACGCCAAGGTAATGACAAGCCCATTATGATGAAAAAAGTAAGGCGAGAAAGAGGTGCCAAGCGCCATCAAAAATCGCTTCGAAAAATTTTGACTCCCAAAAAGAAAGCCAGATTTCCACGTTTTTCTGACGCATCTGGCTAAAGAAAGCCAGATTTCCACGCATTTTAAATATCTTTTCAAAACAGCGATTGAACTACTAGTGATATATATTTATTTTAAAAGTGTACAAAAATGTAATATTTTCAGAATTTGCAATCACTCGGTGTTAGACCATTCCAAATTGAACAATTTTCTCGTGTTTCTCAATTGCGGCATATTGTGGCTGATCAATGGCGCGCCGGCACGCGAAAGCATTTGCCGCTTCGGGTATGTTTGGAAAGGGAATACAAAAAATTAGCAATTTATTTTTACTTTTTTTTATTATGACATAGTTCGAATTTTGGTACATGAATTTTGGATTTTGGTTTATTCATTCATCGGGCTTCGTTCAGATCTGGATCTATGGTCATCCTATTCCGTGGCGATGGCAAGACCCATTCCTGACAATCCACACCGTCCATCCTGGTTTTACGCCACCGAATCCGGTTCTGGATGAGCTGTTCAGGGAAGAGGTGTTCAACGACAATGAGAGTGGAGGGATCCCGTAAGTTGTTTTTGGAAAAAGGTCTAAATTTTTGACGAAAAAGTTCCAACATATTTTGGTAATATGCCAGTATAATAATTGCACTTTCGGATTAAAAAAGCTTTATAAGATAGAGTTCATTGGATTCCGTCCTTCCCTTTTTAAATATCAAATCCAGGTTCTCTCGATTATTTGATGTTGCTTTAGTCTATCTGCTTTAGTTTACATTTTTATTGTTTCGTGAATCTTAAATATAGTTTGTCTTACCTAACATATTATGTTTAAGTTCATTCGTGACGGAACACTACTCATCAAGGGCCTGAAGATTATGATGATGAAGCCACTTTTTCCCGGTGAAATTTGCTTTCCAAATATAAAAAATATTTGATCTTTGAATTTACAGAGATTTGTCTTATCTGATTCCCTAACATAATAATTTTATGGTGTTCTCATAGTTTAATGGTGTTTCTCTCGAATTATTTGATGTTGATTTTTTTGAGAAAAATTTATCGTAAAGATTTTATTACCGAATTATCATGAATCCGACATGTGCCCACAGCTAATAGGTATCAGGACTGTGCCGAAAGAAATTTTTTTTTCGAAATCGAAAGTCGAAATCGAAACTCAAAATTTAAAAAATCGAAACCGAAATCGAAAAAAAAACCTCGAAAGTTTCGATTTTCGAAATCGAAGCCGAAAGTTTTTAAAAAATCAAAAAAAAGAAAAAGAAAATGAAAAATAAAATAGCAAAAAATGAATAAATTTTTCATTCATTGAATAAAATCTTTAAAAAATTAAATTAAATANTAGGACCCTTTGCACACATATGATAAAACCCCTCGTCTGAAAAATGTGGAAATTACTTTAAGTTTAATTTTTTGAAACGATTTTTGTTTGCATTAGGATAAATCCCCACGAGATCACACATCGTGAGTAAGGAGCAATTTGAGAGGATATTTATTTGAAAAAGGTGGAGGGCCACGCCCACGCCAAGGTAATGACAAGCCCATTATGATGAAAAAAGTAAGGCGAGAAAGAGGTGCCAAGCGCCATCAAAAATCGCTTCGAAAAATTTTGACTCCCAAAAAGAAAGCCAGATTTCCACGTTTTTCTGACGCATCTGGCTAAAGAAAGCCAGATTTCCACGCATTTTAAATATCTTTTCAAAACAGCGATTGAACTACTAGTGATATATATTTATTTTAAAAGTGTACAAAAATGTAATATTTTCAGAATTTGCAATCACTCGGTGTTAGACCATTCCAAATTGAACAATTTTCTCGTGTTTCTCAATTGCGGCATATTGTGGCTGATCAATGGCGCGCCGGCACGCGAAAGCATTTGCCGCTTCGGGTATGTTTGGAAAGGGAATACAAAAAATTAGCAATTTATTTTTACTTTTTTTTATTATGACATAGTTCGAATTTTGGTACATGAATTTTGGATTTTGGTTTATTCATTCATCGGGCTTCGTTCAGATCTGGATCTATGGTCATCCTATTCCGTGGCGATGGCAAGACCCATTCCTGACAATCCACACCGTCCATCCTGGTTTTACGCCACCGAATCCGGTTCTGGATGAGCTGTTCAGGGAAGAGGTGTTCAACGACAATGAGAGTGGAGGGATCCCGTAAGTTGTTTTTGGAAAAAGGTCTAAATTTTTGACGAAAAAGTTCCAACATATTTTGGTAATATGCCAGTATAATAATTGCACTTTCGGATTAAAAAAGCTTTATAAGATAGAGTTCATTGGATTCCGTCCTTCCCTTTTTAAATATCAAATCCAGGTTCTCTCGATTATTTGATGTTGCTTTAGTCTATCTGCTTTAGTTTACATTTTTATTGTTTCGTGAATCTTAAATATAGTTTGTCTTACCTAACATATTATGTTTAAGTTCATTCGTGACGGAACACTACTCATCAAGGGCCTGAAGATTATGATGATGAAGCCACTTTTTCCCGGTGAAATTTGCTTTCCAAATATAAAAAATATTTGATCTTTGAATTTACAGAGATTTGTCTTATCTGATTCCCTAACATAATAATTTTATGGTGTTCTCATAGTTTAATGGTGTTTCTCTCGAATTATTTGATGTTGATTTTTTTGAGAAAAATTTATCGTAAAGATTTTATTACCGAATTATCATGAATCCGACATGTGCCCACAGCTAATAGGTATCAGGACTGTGCCGAAAGAAATTTTTTTTTCGAAATCGAAAGTCGAAATCGAAACTCAAAATTTAAAAAATCGAAACCGAAATCGAAAAAAAAACCTCGAAAGTTTCGATTTTCGAAATCGAAGCCGAAAGTTTTTAAAAAATCAAAAAAAAGAAAAAGAAAATGAAAAATAAAATAGCAAAAAATGAATAAATTTTTCATTCATTGAATAAAATCTTTAAAAAATTAAATTAAATAAAAATCCTCAAAATCTCTCAAAATCCTAATTAATTATTAATTTTTTTTTTCTTTGCCAAGGATGGGGAATTTTTTAAATTTTATTGTAAATTATTTCTTACATCTTTTTCAAGCAGTTAAATGCAATACCTATCTTTGGTCCACCATTTATTTTTATGAATATTTCCAAAATGATTCTCTGAAAAAATCTTTGAAGAATGGAGAGCCAATAGGGAGGGGGCGGGGATTAACGACGTTGCTTGTGTACAAGGTCTTGGGTAGGGCTAAGAGGTGCAGGCATTTCATAGAAAATTTTTGAAATTCAGTCACATTTCCTAAGGAAAATTTGAGCCGATTTTGGAAGAAATCCAACCAAAAAATGATGAATTTCCTTAAGAAAAATGTAATATTTTTCAAAAATTTTCTCCGGCGGCCCTTATCAGGGCCGCCGGAGTCAAAAAAGTCGAAACTCTAAAATCGAAATTTCGATCCCCTTTTCATTTATCGACATCGAAATCGAAAAAAAACCTCAAAACTTTCGATTTTCGAAATCGAAATTTCGGCACAGCCCTGATAGGTATTTATGTATCCAAAATAAACCATAAAAATATATAAAATTTATAATTTTAAAAGGAAATTCAAGGCCAATAGGTTGGCTGACTATGTTTTTGAAGTTTGTGTTAAATTGATATATTTGTCCAGCCTAATTGAAATGAAAGAATCACAAATGTTCGACATTTTTTGCATGTGAATTTAATATTCATACTACTTTTTTCAGGTTAGAATAAAATCATACTATTTGTGCATCTGTCATCAAGTTATGCCTATTAGGCCAGAAAGTGCGTATGCGACGGAAAGTTCAGCACTATTTTATTGTTCGGTACATTTTACGCAAATTTACACAACTGATAGAAATGATTTTTTTTTATATAGGGTGGATGGTTCGATCCATTGATTTCTGTCGTATAAAAGGCGGACAAAATGAGTGAAATTTCATCAGATAATTTAGTTCTTTCGATTAAAAAACAACAATTAAGACATTTAAACTAATTAAATTTTTAGGTAAAAAATTAAAATGCGTTCTTTGCTGTGCCTGACATGCTTCATGGCTGTGATCGTTTTGGCACAATGCCAATTCGGACCACCTGGGTTCGGCGGAAGAGGACCTGGGAGGCATGATGGACCACCACCACGGGGCGGACCCCATGGACACGGACCACACGGCAAACCACCATGCGACAATGCGACAACCGAGAGCAGCATCACTGACGCATCCGAAGCGACTACCGAGGCCAGTACTGACGCATCCGAAGCACGCCGCAAGCGCAGTCCGCATGGTGGGCCACCGGGACCCCCGCCTTTCGCTGGACGTGGACGTTTTGGTCCTCCTCGTGGACACGGACCACACGGCAAGCCACCGTGCGACAATGCGACAACCGAGAGCAGCAGCACTGACGCATCCGAAGCGACTACCGAGGCCAGTACTGACGCATCTGAGTCGACCACCGAGGCCAGTGCAGACGCATCCGAAGCACGCCGCAAGCGCAG
>LDKF01000016.1:171429-192983 GCA_001026735.1 Rotylenchulus reniformis
GGTGGCTTGCCGTGTGGTCCGTGTCCACGAGGAGGACCAAAACGTCCGCGTCCAGCGAAAGGCGGGGGTCCCGGTGGCCCACCATGCGGACTGCGCTTGCGGCGTGCTTCGGATGCGTCTGCACTGGCCTCGGTGGTCGACTCAGATGCGTCAGTACTGGCCTCGGTAGTCGCTTCGGATGCGTCAGTGCTGCTGCTCTCGGTTGTCGCATTGTCGCACGGTGGCTTGCCGTGTGGTCCGTGTCCATGGGGTCCGCCCCGTGGTGGTGGTCCATGATGTCTGCCAGGTCCTCTTCCGCCGAACCCAGGTGGTCCGAATTGGCATTGTGCCAAAACGATCACAGCCATGAAGCATGCTAGGCACAGCAAAGAACGCATATTAATTATTTTTTACCTAAAATATATTTAATTTAAATGCCTTATTTAATTGCAAAGTTTAAAAAACAAAATTATTTGATGAAAGTTCACTCATTTCGTCCGTCTTTTATACCCCCTTATTAGTTGGGATTTTCATTTTTAGAACAAAGGTTATGATGATAAGGCTTCACCAGATGTGCAAATTTGCGTCAAAATTTGTCCCGAAAAATTAAATTGATTCAGAATTTTACTGGAAAACTTCACTCTTTCGATCATTTTTAATTTGGCATCGGATGTACAAATAAAAATGTGATATTGTTCTACTCACAGCTCATGAAAAGTCTAATGTGTCAATAAAATATTAAAATTTCATGACTCATCCAGTTCATTCAACTGAACAAACGAATAATTTTTCATGACCACTAAAAAAACATTGCCAACTCATACCTAGACATAGACCCCTTGTCAAAAGAGTCAGATACTGATGAGTTGAACCAAAGATTTCTCTAAATTACTGCAAGAGATGTAAAAGACGGTGCTGGGGCGTTAAAAAACCGCCACGTGCCGATTTTTTTTTATGAAACTTATTAGTCCAAAGATATAAAAAGCCATTATGTTGGGGCCCAAATTCGGGGGTTTCCCAACTTGTGATTCGCTTTGGACTTTCCGCTTTATTTCTGATTATTATGCGGAGAAAGATGCGAGCAAAATACATAAAACGAAGCGAATGATTCCCCGATTGGTCGATCCCGTCTTGTCCCAGAGATGGAAGCGAAAGAGAGACCAACAATCGAAGAAAGATGTAAAAGATTAAAGCAAAGATATGAAGTGATGGGAAAATGGATCCGTCCCCGGAAAAGGGAAAGGAATGCAAAGGCTTTTGGGATTGTATATTTCGCCTTTGGACGCGACACTGGGGGCCCGGAAAAAAGATATATGGCCCAATTTAAAGGGAAAAGAAGTGAAAAAAAGAGGAATTGAAAAAAAGAAAGAATGATAAGAAACTAAAAATTAACAACTAGGGATTATGAAAAAGTGTTTCCGATCATTAAATAGTCGGGTTCGAGTGTCCTGGCTTCTGATTAGCAGACACAAACGGCATGCGCCCTTCCCATCCTTCTTTCACGTTACGGCCCCATTGGTATTTCGGCATGTGCTGATGTGTAGCCGGCAATGGTCGCGTGTTCGGATGAGAGCGCGGCTTGTCATCTCGCCTGTGCGGGTAAGGATGCGGCGTGTCCTGTTTGCGCGAAGAAGCAAAGCTCTTGCCCGAGGGTCCATCAAGTGTAGCGCGCGCGGCCGCAAGAACAACAGCACCTTCATTGCGCATGATGGACAAAGCTTTGAAATGCGCGTGCAAGCGGACAGCTGAGAATGCCAATTCGCCGTTGAGCTTCATAATGCTGTTAATTTTTGCGATTTCATTGTCCGCGAGGCCTTTCATGTCCAAATCGATCACGTGCTCATCATTGCATTTCGCATTGGCTGGCTGTATTGTGCGGTTTTTTGCATCTACTAGCGCCTTTGGTTCAACATATCCCTGCTCAACTTGCACTTTTAAGGCAGCGAGTTGTAAATTGCGCGCAGTGCGTTGCATTGGAGTAAGTGTAGTCGCATTTTTCTTCTTGTCCTCAACAAATTCTTGGTGTGTAGCGTAATCGCGTGCGGCGCCATATTCGCGTATTTTTGCAGCGGAAACGCCTCCCGAATTTTGACCTTTTGTCTCCCACCATGCCGTGAGCTTAGCCAAGTCATCCCAGCTCAACATATCATGCTCGTTGTTCGCTTGGTTAGGAATTGCCGGAGGCGGTGGAGGGGGCGGAAGCAGCGGATAATTCGGTGGAAGTGCCGGGCCATATTCCATATTTTCGGCGGGGTGTGATGCGTTATTGTCCTCAATCGCAAGTTCTGTAAGCGCTGGCAAGGAAAAAAATAATGTGACAAAAAATGCTCGGCATAAAATTTTGAAGACACGATGGATCGGATTGTTTTTTAGGCAGCATAAAATGATGAAAAATGCGCAAAAAATCGCCGCGATTGTGAGCGCATTTTGCGGAAAGGAGGCGAAAAACCATAAAATTGTGAGCCAGTCCAAACTGTTTGGTGTTGGAATGTCATGTCCGGGTGAGTTCAAAAATTGGAACCAGGATTTTTGCGCAACATATTGCAATTTGCCAGTGAAAGAAAAGGTGGTGTTGCCCGCTGGGCAAGTCACTGTACACTCAGCATGCACTTGCGAAGTGGAGAGTGCAACTTGGATCACTGCATTGCCGGCACAAAAAAGTGAAAATTCGAAATGTTCGCCTTTTTTATCCGCGTAAATGACATATGCCAGAGCACCGGAACCAAAATTTGGAGTACATGCAAGGGATAAGCGGGCGCCGGCCAGGCAAGAGTAACAGCCAGTAAGAACATTAGGATTTATTTTGCAAATTGCGTCATCATGGGTGGCTATGAGCTGATATTCTTCTAAAGATGCTTGCAGCTGCATGGATGCATAAGGCAAGGATGCAAATAGACGCGAACCCTCATTTTTCAGTAAAAAATTCTGATTTGATGGGGAGGACTTTGTGTGGTTGATCCAAAAATCGCTTTTCGAGGCGCCCATCTTCACAGTCACATGTCATCGTGGGGTCAATGACTCTGCACTGACATGTGTCGGATTTAAGCTTGCACTCGCTGAAGGATTCCGCCTCGCCTTGGGACGCGCAATATAATTTTGAGGAAAAATCATCCGCAATCATTATCTTTTTGCCATCAGAGAGAAAACGCGTAGCGAGAATTGGAATTGGGGCTTTTGTGATCGAAGTAATTGTTAATTTTAGCCCATTGAACAAATTTATGCCGATTCCATTTGTGAGAAGGACTTTTCGCGTCAATGTTTTGCCATTTGCGTCCAATTTTTTGACTGTTAGGTCAACAGAAAATTGCCATGCCGGGCATGTGAAAAACTCGAAGATCTTTTTGGATCTCTCTACCGCGTGCGTCCGAAAGAAAATACAGGATGTTGTAGGGAGACCGCACCCACACATTAAAAAGCTACAACTATCTATGCAATAGGAGTTGCCTGGATAGTTATTTGCTGATTCCAATTCGGGTATTTGCGAATCGAGTTTGGTATTGGCACAAGCATTGCCTACGCAGGAGCCCTGCTTAGGGCAACGCTTGCTAGAATGCACAAGAACTTCATGGCTCCGCGAGAAAAATGCAGCAGCAGCATTGTGCCATAACCGCAAGAATAGAGTTCAAAAGCATGCACATTTTGCAGAAGAGCATTGTAAGGACAGTAAGGATAATACAGCCTATTATAGATGCGTAAATTGGCCAGCATTCGGGATTGGCTATAAGTTCTGTGCATACAAAACAATCGATTAACACGCAAATGTCGCGAGCTGGGCATGACACCGAAATGTCTTTTTTGAGCAGTGTGCTTTTCGCTGTCCATAATTGAAGGGTACAGGTGTGCGCACTGAGCAGAATGTCCTTAGATAACGCGATTTGTGCCGGAGAATTGACTGTTTCCAAATCATAGCAATATGGCTTGCAGCAAAGCTCCAATTTTTTAAACATTTCTGCATCAAAAAAGATCATAATGCCGTGTTGTGTACATTGCAAGTGGCATTTTTTGCATGTCAATTTCTTGATTTTTGTGCGCTTTGTTTGCGTCGGAATAGTCCCCCAAGCTCTTATCGGCACTTCCCCCTCATTTGTCGTGTATAAAACAGTTTCATGGTGGGGATAATAACAGAACCGCGTGCCAGATGACATGCAATCATGAATAGAGTAATAATGTGGTGTGCCAATGACTGCGCCATGTTCGCCAATGCAATATGCCTGATTTTCGTAGGTATCCATAGTGCGCAATTGTAATTGGCGGACAGAAAATTTGCGGCCATCAAAAAGCTCAATTGTCGGCACGAGAATTGAAAAAGGTTCGCTATCCGCTTCCACCTCTTCTGGTGGTTCAATCACGGAAATTTGGAAATCCTTATGAGTGGATGGGGCTTCACGCGCTGGAGAGCAGCCAGAGGCCCAATCTGGGCATGAAGGGCATTTGGCAACGCATTCCCAGCCTAATTCTGTTGAACTTTGGCGTGCCAAAAATTTTTCACCGCATGACACAATTTTATAGCAAAGAAGAGATCCTTGTTCGCGCGTTTTTTCATAGATTAATATTCCCTTTGAATTTCAGTTGCTCTCGACATGGATGAGATGGGTTTGCTCATTTTCGTAGCATTCATTTGGGAGCAGAGTATTTGCGCATGAAAAGCCAATAAATAATTCAAAAACAATAAGCATAAAAGGTGACATTTTTGGTGTGCGCAAAATGCTCGAATTTGCTGTGAAGGTGTTTTCTTCAAGTGCAATATTTGCAATTTTTGCTTTGCCAGTTCTTTAGCTTTCCTTGGCGCATTACTGGCTCGCGCTGGCTGAGGAATGACTTCTTTGTCGCGCTTTTTGTCTGGTAATGATTCAGCAGTTCCTCCGATTTCAAGCGGAATAAGATGCGCGAGAGATCTTTTTAGAATATGCCCGTTTGTCATAAGAACATTGGCGGATCGGATGGTTGCGGGGTCCCCAGGTGGAAAATCGGTGATTCTGCCTAATTTCCAGCAAGCTTTTGGTGTGCTATCATCCGCCACAATGACCACTTCTCCAATTCGCGGTTCAAATTCGGTCCCCTTACGCTTATGGTATTGCTGCTTTCGCTCTTTCAGATAGTTCAGATATTCATGCTCCCATGCTTTCCAAAATTTATTGCGCACGCGAAGCGAATTTCGGTACATTTGGACTATTTGGTCTTGCGAAGTAATGTCAGGCGGATTCCACTCCTCATCTTCAAGTTCATCGATGGGCGGAAGTCCAGGTTGTGCATCCTCGCGCAAAAAATCAAAGGGTCTGATTGCGCGAACAGAATCGGGATTGTCATCCATCGGCACCAGGGGACGCGAATTTAAAATGCCCTCCACTTCCGCGATTAAGGTGTTCATATCATCAAGCGGAAGAATTTTATGGCCGATCGCTTTTTTAAACGCGTTTTTGGCCATGCCGCATAACCGCTCGTAAGCACCGCCTTCCCAACTTGTCATGGGTACAATGAATTTCCAGTGAATTTTTTCTTTAGAAGCAAAATTTTGGGTTTCTGGATCTGAAATTGATTTTTGCCATAAACAATCGATGGTTTTTGCCGCGAGTGAAAAATTGGAAGCATTATCGGATAATATGAATTTTGGACATCCGCATTTGGCGATAAATCGCCGTAAGCCATTTAGAAAAGTTTTGGCCGATAAGTCTAAAATTGCATCCAGCCAAACTGCGCGGGTTGTCAAACAAGTAATCAGCATAACCCAAAGCTTTTTCTTTTCGCCAGAAGGCATAATAGTGACAGTTGGGCCAAGGTAATCCAACCCAACATGTGAAAAAACTGGCGATGGTGTTACACGCTCGAATGGATATGGAGGGAATGCCGGCAGAGAATAAGGCAAAGCATTTCTGCGCCTGCATTCCAAACATTGTCCCAAAATTTGACGGATATTGCGCTTGGTAAGACCACAAAATTTTTGCAAAATTTGATAGTGAGTTTGCTGAATGCCTGCATGAAAATGTCGCTTGTGTGTGTCCAAAACAATTAGAGCAGATAGTCGATCATCCCAAGGGAGATAAATGGGGTTGACACTGGCCGGAGGTAATGCACTCCATTGTAATCGGCTTTTTGAGCGCAAAACCCCATCGGGATCAGTGAAAAGCTCAAAATTCCGTTTGGTTTTGTCATTATGTGCCAATGTGCTGCGCGTTTGGGCTTGCTTTAGTGCCAAAATCTCGGCAAGATGAAAATCATTAGCAGAAAATTGCCCAGTGTATGAAAATTTGGACAAAATTTTGCTCGAACATTCGCGAGAATTTAGCGCAAAAAGTGAGCGAATGAATCGTAAAAAATACATAAGACTGAATAGCATTCTGCTCCAACTGCTGAATTTATTTGGATTGAGCTCGAATTTTTGGCATTGTTCGCGCTTTGTCTGTAATTTGATCAGTGGTGCCGCGAATTGCGCAATAAGCTCATCCCCATCATCTTTTGGAGGTTTAACCGATAGTGTTTTTGGCCAATCCGCCTCTTTTTGTGCGAGCCAATTAGGCCCTTTCCACCATAAAATCGCGCTTTAAAGCTCGGAGGCCGGAATGCCACGCGTTGCCAGATCAGCCGGGTTATGATTAGTGCGGACATGACGGAATTCTACATCACATTTTTGAATTTCTTTGAGCCGATTTGCAATAAAAATCGGTTGTTTTTCGCTGGATCCGATCCAATGCAATGAAATTTCGCTATCGGACCATATGAACATTTTCGCTTGTTCAGATTCCAGCTCCTTTTTGATAAAATTGCCCGCGCGACAGCCAATTAGGATCCCTAATAATTCCAATTTTGGTATAGTGAGCTCGTCGCTCTTAAAGTTTTTCGGCGCAAGCCTGCTCCTAGCAAAAATAAGGTTGGATGCCAAATTTCCAGCCAAATCCACGGCTCGGATGTAAATTGCTGTAGCAAAGCATTTTTGAGAGGCATCGCAAAAAAACATGAATTTGTGGGTCGAAAAATGAGTCATGGGCAAGCATGCGTGGAATTTCAATATGGACATCATGCCATTCATCCAAAATTGATATCCAATGATTTTGCGTGTCAATTGGAAGTGGTGTGCCCCATTTTAAAGACAAATCCCAGAGTCCTTGGAAAAATAGGCGGGCGCGAAAAGTGGAAGGATGTAAAAGCCCTAATGGGTCAAAAATTCCATTGATAGTCCGTAATATTTTTCGCATTGTCCAATTATCCGCGGTTCGGTCAGGAAATTTGAAAAGCATTGAATCCGCGGAAATATTCCAATGAATGCCCAAAAACTTTGGTCTCGGAACAATCCGATCAGACTGATCCACTCCTTTTAATGCTTCATCATTATTGGACAAAAATTCGCGCAATTCCATGCTGGCATCGAGAAAAATTTCGCGCACTCTTTCGATTTTTGCTTGTGCTTCAGTCACAGTACTCGCAGAGATCAGAATGTTGTCCATATAAATTGATTTTTCGATTTCGCTTGCAATTTTGGAATTTTGTTTGGCAATTGTCGAATAGCGCAAATGATGAATAATAGTAGCCCCGAGTAAAAATGGTGACGAAACAGCGCCGAAAAGCACTCTACGGAAGCGCATAATTTTTATATTAGCGGAACCTGGTGGCTTTTTGTAATCTCTTAGCCATAAAAAACGAGTCAAATCGCGGTCATTCTCATTTAAATCCATCATCAAAAAGGCAGATTTGATGTCGCATGCGATGACTATTTTTGGTTGTCGCCAGCGAAGAAGGACGGAAGTGACTTTTGGTAATAGAACGGGACCGCGATAAAGAACATCATTAAGAGAGGGGTGCCCTTTAATATGCGCGGAACAGTCAAAGACAATGCGCAATTTCTTTTTGTCATGTCTATACACAGCTTGATGGGGCAAAAAATGAGTAATTCCTGTGATTTCCGCAGCATTCTGCGGGATTTCTTCGATTATGCCTTCGCTTTCCTGCGTTGCGAGATTTTCATTATACATTTCCAAAAGATTAGGCGGGTCGGAAATTGAATTGAGCTTGCGAATGGTTGATTTTAATCTGCTGAAGCACAAATTTTTGTTAGTAGGCAAAGGTGGAGCATTTGGATGCTGCGGAATACGCACACAATAACGCGCACCATTCTTAGTAACGGTTTTGTCAAATAGCTCTTGCGCCTTTTCATCCTCATTGCATTTTGGGGAGTCGTTAATTCCGATGCCTTCCAACCCATAAAGTTTTTGTATGTCGCTAAGGTGCGATGGTTCTATTTTCAAAAATTCGTCATCCCAATTTTCGATTAGGCCATAAGAAGGGATATGCTCAATTGCACTGCAAAATATGTTTTGCGTGGGCGCGCAATCAGATTGTCCACATAAAATAGGTCCCAATTGTGTTTCCACCCAACTCATCCCATTGCGCAAGTGTTTAACATTTGTTACTAGCCCCCAAAAATGGTCCATTCCAATCAAAATGTCAGCTTGATGCATTTCGGTATGAAGTTCGGGGAGTTGTTGGTTGGAAATATCGCGCAATGTTTGATATTCTGACGCGGAAATTTTAGCCATTGCCATTTTTCCGGTAATTTTTTCAGCGGTGCGGAAAGAATATTCACGAAATTTGAGCCCTTTTTGGTCATAAATATTAAATTTCGAGCGTAATCCCAGCTGTATTTTGATTTCCTGGCTCTGAAATGTTGTCGTTTTGTCGAACATTCCGTGTGCTTTAATAGTGAAGTTGGGTGCATCATTAAAGGAAATGCCGGATAATTTTTGCGCCAATTCCGTAGTGATAAATGAACGCGATGCGCCGGGATCCAGGAAGGCTTTGACCCCGTTAATTATTTTTCCCTCTGCTGATCGGACCGCAATTTCTCTCATCATCAATAAAACATTCGCGGGGACAGCGGGATTATTGGGTTTGATCGAGATGGCATGTTGCTGTACCGTTTCTCCTTGTAATTTTGGTACAGTATATTGCTGGCAAACAATTGTTTTATGATCGCCATTGCATGTTTCGCATTTAAAAGTCCATGTGCAAGTGTGATGTTTTGAATTTTTAAAGCAATTTGGGCAAATTTTTAGCAGGGCCAGTCTTTTTTGACGTGCTTCCCCGGTTGAGTATTTTTGACAAAAGGTGGATGAATGGCTGTCGTCGTTACAAAATATGCATGGGTATTTTCTGCGAGTTTTAAAATGCTTTTTATGGACATTCTGTGAATTTTGTGCCGTTTCAGTCAAGTCAGGTTCATTGGATGAATTTTTGGACTTCCCATCTTTATTAGGAGCAGAGTTTTTGGGTGTCCAATTGGATTTGCGCGACTCATCCTTCTTAGGCCTTTCTCTGCCCTTACTTTTTGCTTGCCCTTCAGAATTCACAAAAAACGCGTGTTTCTTCTTCTGGCTTTTCGCGGTTTTGCTTTGCTTCCGATTTGTCGAAAGAATTTCCAGGATAGGCCAATCTATTCACTCTCTCATGCAATCGCACTATTTTTGCCAAGCTTAATCTCGCTTTTTCCGCATCCCAGCAAAAAGGTTCCCCCTCTTCTTCATCATCCCAATTATCTTGCATTTCAATTTTTGCTTTTTCCAAATCAAGCAAAATCCACTTCGGCATTTTTCTTCGATCGCAGATAAAACAAATGACTGATTAGTATCTTCGCCTAATTGCTGTAGCTGTAAAAGTATTCACTCAATGCTATCTACAGTATGCCGGATTGAGTCAGTGTATTTCTTTGCAGGGGGTAAGCGGCGTAATTCTGCGCGCAAACATGCTTTAATTCGCTCTTCATCCCCGTAACGCTCGCGTAATTGGTTTATTGCGAGGATGTTATTTTGATCCGTGATAAAATAGCCTTGGATTAAGCGCTTAGCTTCCCCTTTGAGTGCTGCGTTTAGGTAGTTGTATCGATCAATATTTGAAAGTTGCGCATTTTCATGAATTGCTGCTCGAAAATTATCCCAAAAGGATGGCCAAAGTGTAATTTCGCCGGAAAATTCGGGTAGCCCATTTTTTGGGAGGCGCACTAAAGACTGATGATGCCCTTGGTTTCTTGGATTTTGTGCGTTTGGGTGAGGATTTTGCGGGTTTTGGTTCGGATTTTGCGGCGGAGCGTTCTGCTGATTTAATAAATTGACTGCCCCTTGGCCAATTTCTACGTTGGAAGTGAGAGTCGCTATCATTTCGTGCCCATCTTCCATCTTTGCTAAAAATCCATCCGCGCCCCCCGAGGCATTGTCCCATTCCGCGTTTTCATCGGGCCTTTCTTCTGCGGGTAAGCGAAAAATTAAATCATTCCATCTTTGAATATAGCCATCCATGCGCGTAATAATGTTTTGAAGTCTTAAAAGGTCATTGCGAAGCCGTTGAACCCAGGTAGTCCATTCGTTAATTGGGGCATCCTGATTAGGTCGCGTGTCAATATGTTGCTGGCTTTCATTTAAAATGCGCGCAAGATTCGCTTTGGCTGGGCCTATGCAGCTTCTGATCGGGCCACTCATATTTGGCTGGGCTTGGAAGAATAAAGGGCGCGAGCAGGGAAAATGTGTGCGCTTTGGTCAGTGGTAGATTTTGGCGGGATCAAAACCGCCGTTGCACCAAATGTTGGGGCCCAAATTCGGGGGTTTCCCAACTTGTGATTCGCTTTGGACTTTCCGCTTTATTTCTGATTATTATGCGGAGAAAGATGCGAGCAAAATACATAAAACGAAGCGAATGATAAACGGTCAATCCCGTCTTGTCCCAGAGATGGAAGCGAAAGAGAGACCAACAATCGAAGAAAGATGTAAAAGATTAAAGCAAAGATATGAAGTGATGGGAAAATGGATCCGTCCCCGGAAAAGGGAAAGGAATGCAAAGGCTTTTGGGATTGTATATGTCGCCTTTGGACGCGACACATTATGCAGATTTTCGAAATTCGGCCAAAAAATTCGAAATATCTACTAAAATATAAACTGACCTTAATGATCCTTATTAGTTTTTTTGAAGCAGATTCTTGATTCTCACCGAAGCGAGCTCAAGAGTAAAGAATCCGCATCAAAACTAATAACCCTTCAGCATCCACTTATTGATATTCGAATTTAATACACTATGAGGGAATGTGTTAGCTGTTTTTGATCTCATTATTTTACTTTTTGTGAAATTAAAATAATGTTTTATTAATGATACAAATTGCTATGGTTACTGGTATCAAAGATATCCGCTATTGATGAGATGATTTGGGCAAAACGATAATTGAAAAATAATAATTAAAAATATTTGGAGCAAACATTGCATTAATTTGATTTTTTAAAAGAATATTTTTGCCACAACTGCGTTATAGATGTCAGAAATTATATATGTACAAAATTCAATATTTTTTTGCAAAAATTTTGGTTGTAATGCTACCAGATGACACAATCTTTCAGTTAAAAGTTGTCAAATAAATTTTTATTCTCATTCGCTGTATTACTAATATATATTGCCAAATTCTCTAATTCCAACATACTATTTTCATTTACACATTAACCAATAATTAAATGATTTAGGGGCTATATTGATCGATTCTTTTATTATTAACATAAAAATAAGTTATTAAACACAATTTTGATCGGATTCGGATGAAGGTTGTGTAACTTTGATCATTACCCGATCACTTTCATCATTGATGTGTTTAAGGGTCACAAGTGTGCTAGCATATCTCCTCTCCATGAATTTCTTGGCATATGCATGGATGGCATAACCGAAGAGCAATGGCCCGGGAGTGAAGCAGGCAACACAAATTGGCAAAAGCTGAAAAAGATTTTAAAATTTTTATTAAAAATTGGGAATTAGATGATAGTGATATAAACAAGAAATGTAAAATATTATTTCTCTAAATTCGAATTTCGAATTGATTATTGATCTAAGCAAATAAAAGATTTACAATGAACTTGGATAAATTTAAAATAAATTTCCATACCGAGGCAATATCAGAATCAGTGCCGGGAAAAGAAAGCTGAAAATGGTAAATTTTATGATATGATATTTTTGGCATAATTTATCGAGTTAATAAGCTTTAAATTGTTATTGTTAACGAGTCAAAAAAAATTAAACATGGTAGATTGGTTTATTCTTGTACATTTAATTTAATATTTCCGTCAACTGATGCATGAGTTATCAGTCGCTAATTTAAATATGACACTTCAAGATTAAATAAGTGCTAATAATTGGTTTTTTATTTGTGTATGATTTATAAATTGCAAAACCTTGAGAAGCATAATGGCTATGCCCGTGTTTTGGACACCAGTCTCAATTGCCTAAATAAAATCAGTGGGAGAGAAAGGTAACGATAATCATGATTATGCACTAACAATGGCCGTGACATCCGGCGGTTTTTGACCCAAAATGATCGATGTAAAGCATCCGAACATGAAGCCACACCATGGCAAGAGCAAGCCCCTTGAAAAATATTATAAATAAAGCATTTATAATAATTCTAAGGCAATTTCTTCTGAATTCTCAAATATTGAATAATGAAACTCACGCCAATAACATGGACCAAGTGATCTGAGTGATAAGCCAAAAGTTGATGGAAATACCGAAAATTATGATGAAAACCAAAACAAAGGTGATGAAGGGACGCATCAGCTAAAAATAAAAAAAAATTGAAATCTCCACCAATGATCGATCCACTTATGCCCAAAATTAAGCATGAAATTTTGCGAACATATTTGTTATTTTTAGGAAGATGAAATGATTTAAATCAGAAAAATTTGGTAAAACTAAAAAATTGACTTTTTAATCGAAAGATGGAACTTTCTGATTGAATACAATTAGTTACCGTATTGTCTGCTAAAAATACTTATTGCTAGTTAGTAAGCTGAAAAATCTTATTTTTTGGGTGCGAAATAGTCAAAGTAGTACAAGGAACTTTGCTAATGAAAATAAGTTCTAATGTATTAATATTTTGAGATTTGAACTTTGAATATTCTTAAATGACCTTTCGAGCCGAGTTGGCAAGACCGGGTTTGCACTTGGCCATAAGCACGCCGATCAACAATGGCCCAATCAGCATCAGGAGTGATCCGACAATCTTCCCATAAGGGATTAAAACAGTTGATGTTGGTATCGGTTCCGATGGTTTTTGGAGCGATGCGATAATTTTGGTTCCGAGCAAATTCATCCAAAACGGCATCATCACTGTCATAAGTTCATAGGAAATTATCACAAACCCATGAAATCCGAGAAAAAATTATTTAGAAACCTCAGATGATTCTTAATATTCTTTTATTGGCTGGTGAATTAATCCGGAAATTTTGATATTAGAAGAATCAAAATCCATTAAAATGACATAAAATTCGAAAAGTTTTACTTAATGCCCCTAGTGTGCTGACAAAGGTCATAGTGATGGACAGATTGGCATTTCCATCAAGCAAAATAGTCCAATAATTGCTGGCACCACCTCCGGGAGAACAACCGGTGACGAAAAGTCCCAGAGCTGACAAACGCGAGATTTTGTCATCGCCGTAGAAAACAAATTGTGAGATGGAATAGGCCAACTTAAATGCAGCAGAAATTCAAATTGGTATGATCAACATTTTGATGCTTAAAAGCGATATAAATTTTCTAATACTATTTGAATTTTAAAGGTCTCATATTTTATTATCGCAGATTGTATTATTCAAATTCGAATATATTTAAATCTGTATGAAAAATATCGTGGATAAGGATGTAACTTTACGAATAAATTAATCAGGCTTTTTTTTCTTTAAAACTCTCACCAATGGCATTATCACGAATTGTGTGAAGAAACCAATTGCAGGTGCAACAGGCCTTTTGATTGTTGTTAAAACCACATTGATGTCCAACTTAATTATATTATTGATTTTACTTAAAAATAGCATAAACTAATAAATAATACAATTTTAATTATTATTCATATCATTCATTACCTCAGAACCCATCAGCACATTCGCGATAGTGATTAGACAGACAAGACAACTAACAAATATTCGATCCAAAATTGCTTTATTAGAAGTTTCATTGATTGGACCAATGGGAATGGAAGTGTAATTTTCCATTGCTTAAAAAGAATTTTGCAGAATTTAATTAATTTTGGTACATAAAAATTAATTATTGCTTTTAATTTATCTCGCATAGTCCCACTCTGTGATTGGATCAATTTGATTTTGATTCATCCATCAGAAAAATAGCTCAATAATTTAAAATATTACTAAAAAATTTATCTGGTTTTTATTATGTTTGTTATATTTAATAAATCGGAAAAAACTTTGAAAAATAAATAATGGAGTAGCCTTTTTAGAGATCAGTAAAATAAAAATTCACTAAAGGTTATTTTTTAAGATTTGAAATGGACCATTTATTTTCGGGTGTACATTTTTCTGGCATTTATGCCTTATAATAAGATTTCATTTTCCTTTTCAATTACTAATGGAAGGAAATAATGTAATCAGAGCAATTTCGCTTTTGTACATTTATGAAAACTATTTTATACCAAATGAAATTATTTCAAAAATTCGTCTTTTCTTTTATAATGTTTGATCTTTGATTACCTTATTTCAATGCCTTTGTGCAAAGAAATAGATAAACTTGATAATTTCTGGTATGGGAAAAATGGCCAAAATATCTATTTCATTAATTCTTTAAATTTCCAATGCGTAATTTCCATATTAGGAATTTTTTATGGGAAATTTAAGAGCAGAAAATTTCCTTTAAAGATCACTTTGAATAAAATGCTGAAATTTTATTTTATATAAGGTCAAATTTCAACGAGTTGAGACATTTTTCATATCTCAAATGATTTGGGGCTCAATTCGACAGATGTGCAAATTGTATCTAGGTAATCCATCTCGTTAAATTTCAAATCTACGAAATGGATCAATTTGGTTTCTGGCCATTCCGTCAGAAAAATCATTTAAGAAAAATGTGTGCCGTCACTTACCACCTGTGTACTAGATAAATCTAAATTGATTAGATATTAGATTTGAAAAAGATCTTATTTATGAAGCTAAGGATGCAATGTATTTAAGGGCGTTTTTGAATTTCTTTACATATTTTATTCAACTTCCCCAATTGAAAATAAAAAAGAATGATTGCCCATTTAATAGGAAACAAATATTTATTATTTATAAGCTAGTTGATACAAAAGAAATGATCTTCATTAAATAAAGAATGAATTGTTGGTATTCTTCATCTTTCTCTTTCGTGCTCTGTCATTTCTGCGCTTGTTGTTCGTTGGAATTGAACAACAAATGTAACTTCCCCTTCCGAAGTTTGAAAATTGGCAGGTGAAACCCGGGCCACACGGTTCGACCATGCAGTTCACCACTTCATTGGTCACTTGGCTAATCTGAGGCACCGATGAAGAATCGGCACATTGGACAGAGGAACCTAAATTTCAGAAAAAAAATACAGAATTCCAGAAGATCGAAGAAATAATTCAAAGAAAAAAATCAGAATTTCTTATAGGTGCTAGGCTGTAAAAAACCAGGTTCTTAAATGGACCCATGCTCCATGCTCCATGCAAGGATCCGGCCCTATGGATATTTTCAAAATACGGGTCAAAGACAAGATTTCCAAAAATTTTAATCTTATTTATAGTAGAGGAAATTAATTTATTGAAAATTTTAGTGGAAAGATTGAAAAAAACCCACGGATTTGTCTCTCACAGCACAAATATTCGTCCCTTTGTGGCACATAGTTGCAAGAGGGAAATGCCCTTGGACATTTGTGTTTGACACATGGTCGCGCAACACATCCGCCTCCCTCTTTAAAGGTGCAACCATCCATCAATTAGCATAATGACCCCCCTTGCAAAAATCCAAATCCAAACCATAGTCCACACAGTTGTCATCAATGAAAATTTGGTTTTCGTCGCAAGGCCCCCTACAAATGCCATTGATGCAGACGGATCCGCTAAGACATTGAATCGGATGGACACATTCGCCGCCTAGAAAAGTGTCAAAATTAGAAAAATAATTCTTTAATAAGATTTAAAAGAATGTTAATTTTCATTGTGGGATGCGTGGGGAGTACGGCACTTCCCATGTCATCAACTTCATTTAATTGTTTATTTTTTCCTGAAAAGTGAAACATGGTTCACGCACTTAAAGTGACTTTGAAGGGGGGGGGGAGGCTGTCATCTTCGAAGAAATTTATTGAGCGCCAGTTCCCATTATGATATATAAAAATATGCTTTTAAATCTACTATTTCTGAATTATCTAAATTAACCGGTAACAGCAAACGGGAAACACTCAGGACCAATGGAAGCGTGTCCGGGCGGACATTCTGTCGGTGAAAAGGGGGATTTGGCAGCCAAATTATTTTGGCATTTCATCTTTACCTGGTGGTATTTGGCATACATTGGCTATGCAATAGTATTGTGCCGGGCCAACATCTGCGCATTGTTCCGAAACGGTGCAATACTCTCCCGGCTTCTTCTTCGCCATCTTCTCCTCCTGATTCACAGCATATTCAGCAGTATTGTCCATGTCTTCTTCCTTCTCATCAATGCGATTTTGTTCTTTGGAACATTCACAATTCTCTGTCTCTATTCCATTTCGACAACTCCATTCGCATTCCTCGATTCCCTTTTCCGACATTGTCTTATTGTGTGTTTTTATGGATGAAGTATTGTGTAGAACAGCTAAATCCGAAATATTACATATCTCACCTATACACAAAATAAAAAATACCATAAGCACAGCTAATGTGGAAGATAAAGACTAATCGGCGAGCCATTCAATTTTTGGAAAAGTGAGCAGAACAGAAATATTCCAAAATCGGGATGATGCAAACTGAAGTCTGGTCAGGGTGGAAGGTACCAGAAAAACTGTTTAAAATCCTCAAGTGGATGAAGCGAGAAGAGGCATTCACGCATTTTCACCCATCAAGAATCGGATTTATTTGCTTTACAAATCGCCATAGGGCATATAAAATTCACTAAAAATCACAAAAAATGCATTATAAATTTGCAAATAAATTTTATGAATAAAAAATATTTGAAAGAGCTGGGTATTAAAAAAAAGATAAAGAAACAAATTAGGTTTTGGTTTCGACTTTTAAAAAACGCTCGGCATTGAGCTAGACTTTTTAAAAATTGCAATATATTTTAACTCATATAATAAGCTTTAAAAAGTTCAATCATATTTAAGACATGAATTTTGGTCATCTAACAATTTCTCAAATTACATAATTGGATTTTCCTCGATATTAAACTTTTTACTTCAGATTTTTTCATCATTCTTTAATTCGATGAACAGTTAACCCTTACCCATTCGTTCTTATTATTGCATAAATACGTATTTATTGATCAAAAAATATTTGCGCAGTTCAATTGGTCATGAGATCGGTGCAATGCAATTTGCTGCTTACGAAAATGATGTTTATTGAAAGTTAACCGAGTTTATCAATAAATTTTAATAACTAAATTTTGACGAAACCCAATTGAAACCCGGAAATAGTCGAATGGTATTGACATCAAAAATGGAATAATTTTTGGACATTTTTAAGGAAAAATATATTATCAAGAGGAAACTTATTTTTCCTAAGGAAGTTTTTAAAGGTAACATTAAAAATAAAATTAAAAAAAAATTTTTTTTTAAAGTCGAATTGCTTGTCAATACTGCTAAATGATGAAATTATTATGAATATATTTTTCCCACTTCCTGCTTGGAAAATACGCGACTTTTTGCTTTGATTTATTCGTCTAATTAAATTCGGTCAACACTAAAATTACGACTAATAATTTTTTTATTGTAAATTAAATTACGATTATGTAATTTATAGCTTGATTTGATGAATTTATAAATAAAATTACTAACTTTTCATTCAAATTTGATATAAAAAATGAGTTCATTTTGTACATTTATATTTACTTTTCAGATTCAAACTTATAAATTTACCTTACAAAATAACTATTCAAAGCTTATTAGTCATAAATTATGGACATTTCCGCAAATAATGCTTCTCTGACACCCATTGGATCGCTGTGGCATAATTTTTATATACCAATTGTGATTTCAACAATTGGATGTGTTGGAAATTTGGTGACAATAGTAACGATTGTTTTGACAAATCTGCGCAAGGTAGCACTAATATTTTTTGAAGTATAGAATATTATCATTCGTAGAAAAAATAAATTAATTAATTTTAATGCACAAATAATTATTGATAAATAATAAAAAAATTATATGCGAAAATAAATCTTTTTTTATCGTATAAAATTTTCTCTTTTCAATGTATAATATAATATTTTAAAGCATCCTAAGCTGTCCATATAAATCAAAACTATAATAAAAAATAATTTATAAAATATAATTTTTAGAGTTATTTGAGTGTCTACATCTGTGTGTTATTATTGTCGGACACTATGCTTCTGCTAAAGATTAGCACAGAGCGCATCTTTACTTGGGGTGCTTACAGTTATTGGGTTTGCAAGCGAATTTTTAAATTAAATTTATTATTTTTATTATATTCTAATTCATTGAAATTTAGGTTTGTGTCGGTGGTCAATATTTTTGGAATCTGCCCATATACATCAGTAATCTAACCATAATTATGCTTACAATTGAGCGCTTCTTCACAATTATGCTGCCAAATCATCATTTTTATATGAGAGTATGATAAATATCTATCAATTTATTTACCACCATATTTTCTCATTTTCGAGCTTCATATATTAACTTTTATTATAAATAAAACCTATATTTTTTATTTTAAAAGTCCTTAAGAATTCTTTTTTTGGTTCAGCTCACCAATTATGGCCGTTGGCGGATCATTTTGCTGATGTTGATATTGACAATTCTGTTGAATGTCAATGTGTTATTTGCCCTTACAGATAAGGAAGTGGAGCTGACCAATCCCTGGTTATGCAAATACGATTACACACTTCCATTTGCACGTGTAAGTATACAGTCAATATACAGTATAGAGATTTAAAAATTTTAAAAATAAATTTTTGATAGTATGTAGAAGGATTTTATTGCTTGTAGGATGATGTATTATAGTCTACAAATTAATAAATTTTTAATTATAAAATGATCTTTTTTACGATATCTCTTTCAGATTCTTTTCCTGATTCCTCGACTCTGCTTCACCTTTCTCCTTCCATTAATTGTTGTGTTATTCGTCAATTTTTCGATACATTTGCGAATATCTACAGGAATTAATTGTATTTTTCCCCATAGTGTATCTTGTATAATTCATGATTTATAGACAGCAAAAATGAAAATTCAAGCTCCATTCTCTGGATTATTCCAATGTGTTATGTACTTATGAATTTGCCTTATAATTTGAGCGTGACATACAAAAGTTTTTGGAATATTGGCAACCAGAATCTTCGGAATATTGATCTTGTCACCATTTATATTTTCATTACCAATTATGCCACAAATTTTATTCTATACGCAATGGCAAGGTAAGTATGTATAGTCTGGTATAAAAACATATAAAATTCTTTAGTTTCTAAACATTGATCTCTTTATTTTAGTCCAAATTTCCGCTGTGAATTCTATCACCTTTGGATTCGGCCTTTCATGAAGAAACATTTTCAACAATACGACCTCCGATCAAATCGAAGCAGTGTGGAATCACACGAAACAACTGTTTAAGCGAATTTATTACCATGCTACATATTTGTTGCATGATTATTTGCTAAATATTTTTTACATGATAAATAATTTTTAAAATTTGCAAATAATATTCAGATGATATTTTAAAGTCTCTTAATTATCTAGTCTTTCCATTAAAAATTTATTTAAAGGAAAAAGAATTTTTTAGCCAGAGATTCGTGAAAGAACTTAAATTATTTCTAAAACAGCTGAAATTTATGTGCTTTTTATAATATTAATTCTGTTTTATTTAACACGAAATTAACTGATTTTTGAGCGAATGTCTATAATGTGGAAAACAAATCCCCTAATTGGGATTAGAAGGAATAACAAAGTTTTTTCAGCTAATAAGGTCCATGTTTATCCTTCTATTAATACCCTCATTCTACGACAACTTTTTTACGTAATAAAGGAGTTATTTTCCATTTATTTATAGGAGTGGGAACTATAAATAGTGAGTGGAATGTTGGTAATTTGTGCAAAACAAATTGTTATGGTCCATTCCTTGATAAATAATTAAAATGTTAATTATGAATCCGCAGCAGCTCTATATATTTTTCCACGAATGTAAATATGATTGCTGTAACTTTGCCTCTGTCGAGCTAATAACAAATAAGCTCACTCCTAATCTCCGAGTTGACTAATGATTTTTATATTTCAACCGACCCACCATCAAACGGTCAAGAATTTTGAAAAATTTATTATTTATTTTTATCAATTTATATTAAAGATGTTCTTTTTTTAGATATCATATAGCTAATCACTTCAAAAAACATGACGGTGACAGATTATTTTCTATACCAAACCAAAACGAATTTCTCTGCCGTAAATTTAACTAATGTAATCATGGAAAAATACAATTTTTACATTCCAATTTTTATTTCTTTAATCGGATGTTTGGGAAATTCCATCGTATTACTGACCATAGTAGTAACAGAACTTCGAAAGGTCAGCAATTAATTTTTCCCCCTTTTTTAATTTTATAAGAATTCTTTAAAGCAATTAATATTAATTTCAGACCGATAAATTAGACATAAAATTTACCGTATATACTGTTTTAATTAACCATGGTTAATAATTTTTCAACCATTTTTTAGGTGGTTAATTATTACAGGGTGGTTAAATATTACAGGTTGGTAGATTATTTTTAAAATGTTTTCGTGCCAAAAATTTGTTTAAAACCACAATTTTTCAAAATTTTCTCCGGCGGCTCCTATCGGGACCCTTCTTTCTTTTGAAATGGTCTACCTAATTTGTAAAGATAGAGCAAATTTTGCCTTCGGACTTAAAAATTGTAGAATTGCATCATCCCTGATTCTAGAAAAACTAATTTTTTTTTGAAAAAATGCAAGCTTCTAAAGGTTCCTAATAAATTCTTTGATTAAATTTATTTGTTAAATTATTTTAGTTGTTATTTTTTTATATTTATTTATAGATCAAAATTTTATAATATCGTGAATAAGATCAAAATTTCCTAGATCTTATCCTAGATCAAAATTTTATAATATCGTGAATAACTTCTTAAGGGGCCTAAAATATGTAGTTAAGGACGCTTAAATTTTTAAAAGCGCTTAAACTACAAATTTTTTGATTTACATTAGACGAAATTTGTTTTGTTGAGACAAAATTTGGCTTTTCTGGCTGTTTAGGGAAAATTTGGTTTAGACGAAAATCCCTAAAAGGCCTAGACTAATTGTAACTAATAGCTAAATGGCCAAGTGAAGGAACAAAAGAGTATTGTTGTACAGAATTTTATTCTCTATCTTTTGCTTTTTTTAAATAAATTTTACCGAAAAATTTCGAAATTTTTCGGAAAACACGATTTTTCGCATTTTCGAAATTTCAGAAAATTCAAGCAAATTCAGAAAAAAGGCCAAAAAACCGAAAAAAGAGTTGGTTGGTTATTTTTGGGTGGTTAATTATTACAGGGTGGTTAATTATTTTTCAACCTTTTTCCAGGGTGGTTAATTATTACAGGGTGGTTAAATATTACAGGTTGGTTAATTAAAACAGTATATACGGTA
>LDKF01000016.1:193083-219783 GCA_001026735.1 Rotylenchulus reniformis
TTTTTTGAAAAAATGCAAGCTTCTAAAGGTTCCTAATAAATTCTTTGATTAAATTTATTTGTTAAATTATTTTAGTTGTTATTTTTTTATATTTATTTATAGATCAAAATTTTATAATATCGTGAATAAGATCAAAATTTCCTAGATCTTATCCTAGATCAAAATTTTATAATATCGTGAATAACTTCTTAAGGGGCCTAAAATATGTAGTTAAGGACGCTTAAATTTTTAAAAGCGCTTAAACTACAAATTTTTTGATTTACATTAGACGAAATTTGTTTTGTTGAGACAAAATTTGGCTTTTCTGGCTGTTTAGGGAAAATTTGGTTTAGACGAAAATCCCTAAAAGGCCTAGACTAATTGTAACTAATAGCTAAATGGCCAAGTGAAGGAACAAAAGAGTATTGTTGTACAGAATTTTATTCTCTATCTTTTGCTTTTTTTAAATAAATTTTAAAAATTTCGAAATTTTTCGGAAAACACGATTTTTCGCATTTTCGAAATTTCAGAAAATTCAAGCAAATTCAGAAAAAAGGCCAAAAAACCGAAAAAAGAGTTGGTTGGTTATTTTTGGGTGGTTAATTATTACAGGGTGGTTAATTATTTTTCAACCTTTTTCCAGGGTGGTTAATTATTATAGGGTGGTTAAATATTACAGGTTGGTTAATTAAAACAGTATATACGGTAATATACGCATATTATTGGAGTGTTAACTAAGTTCTGTCATAGTAAAAGGAAATTTTTAAAATTTCAATGTTTCATTTAGCAATCCCTTATGAATTTGGTGTCAAGTGAAAGCTTGAAGTCTGCTGATTCTAATAGATTTTTTCAAAAAAATTTAGCTCCATTTTTTCCTATCGAAAAATGGTCTGTAATCCATTTGCCCCTGTTAGTGGCAAATATAAATCTCTCTATAGGAACCCACTTTTTGCCAATTAAAAATGGATTTTTTTTATAACTTAGCTTACTCAACTCGCCGAGCTTTATCGAATAGGATATAAAGGCTTTAATAAAAATTAAAAAATAATATTGAAATTTTCATTCTTCTAAAAAAATCGCCTTGTAGAGTATAATCGAAAAAGGGAATTTTGCACAAAATGAATTTTATCGTATGTTTTCTTTATTAATCGACAAGTAAAAATTATATATTAAATATACTTGTTTTAATTGTAAAATAATATTTTCAGGGAAAAGGATGAAATTTGACCATAATTTTGAAAGTCTCGAAACAATTCAAAATTTATAATAAATTGATTTTTTAAGGTTAGATTCAACTTCTCCACATTTGATTGTCTATACTTGATATTGATATTCTTTTTTCCTCAATGTTTTTATTGATTTTATAAATCAAATAGTATTTCTACACATTGAGTTGACTTGCTTACAGATCCTTTTTCGACAGGAAAAAATGGAGCTAAATTTTTTTGAAAAATTCTCTTAGAATCAGCAGACTTCAAGCTTTCACTTGACACCAAATTCATAAGGGATTGCTAGATGAAAAATTGAAATTTTAAAAATTTCCTTCTACTATGACAGAACTTAGTTAACACCCCAATAATTGAAATAAATATCTTTATTTGACTAATTTTTTGTTCCTCATTATCATAGACCTATTAACATTGATATACAAAACATTTTTTGCAGAACTATGTGAATTCCTATGTGAGTGTGTTGTTGATCTCGGATTCCTTGGTTCTACTGAAGATTAGCACAGAGCGTATATTTACATGGGGAGCCTGGAGTTATTGGGTTTGTTGACTAACTATAACTATAAACAGTCCTATAAATATACGGACTTACTATAAACAGTCAAAAACTGATATGATTTGATGTTGATCCAATGGATCAAATTAATATCTTTTTTTTAAATGCCCAATTCAAAGAATGTATTTTGTCTGGGTTACTTTTTTGGTTTTCAAAGTTTAAACTTAATTTTTGGCCATGAAAAGACACCTTCGACTCAATATTCTGATTTTGAAAACTTCAATAGAGCTCTGATATTTTAGGTCTGTGTCGGTGGTCAATACTTTTGGAATTTGCCCATATACATCAGCAATTTGACTGTCGTCCTTCTTACGCTCGAGCGCTTTTTCGCGATTATATTGCCCTTCACGCATATGAAAGTTGGTTGAAATTGAACTTCTTCAAATGTATATTAAATAATAAAATTTGATAAATTCTCAAAATAAAAAATGGTGATGTGGCGATGGTCAATATTAATTTTTAATCACAATAATTCTATTTATTGCTATTATATTTATAATTATTCTCTCATTTCTAATAATTTTAAGTATGCCAATTTTGAGCGATGGAGGATTATTATAACGATGCTGGTGATTGCCATCCTTTTTAATGCCAATATTTTATTCGCTATTGATGAAAAGAATCGAGAATTTACCAACCCATGGCTGTGCAAATACAATTACAAACTCAAATTTGCGCATGTAATTTTTGTAGAATTATTTAATAATATTAAGCTTGACTGCATTTATAAACAAAATTTTATCTAAATGGCGAATATTGACATGTCTATAGATTAATTTTCGGATATAATTTTTAACTTTATTTTTTTGTATTTTTTATTATTAATTTTAGTGGTTGTTCCTAGTGCCAAGGTTGCTGTTCACCTTTCTGATTCCGTTTATCACTGTTTTATGCGTAAACATCGCAATAGCCATCAAATTAATGACAAGGCCAAAATTACAAAGTAAATAAATTATTTTTACAAATAAAATATCAAATTAGTGGTCCCTAAATAATATTTAGTTATGATTTATATTTATTTTATCGTTTCGTTTAAAGGCAATCTGAACATTACATCGGATGACTCGTCCAGAAATGCAGTGCTATGGTTAATTCCTCTGTGCTATGTGCTTCTAAATTGTCCATACAATGCATTGATTTCATACAAAACTTTTTGGAAAATTAATCGGAATGACGACATTTTTGATATGGTCAGCATCTACATTTTCACCATCAATTATGCCATAAATTGCATTTTATACGCCATAGCCAGGTACAAAAATAATTTATCAAGAAATTTTATTAATTTATATATTAAATATATTAAATTTTGTTGCGCAAAAAACATAAAAAAAAATTCAATAAGAATTTTCAGCAGAAAATTTCGCCAACGATTTGTATCTCTTTGGCTGGAAAGTTGGCAAACACAAAAAGTTGGCATTATCGAGAATCGCAATACAATCAGTAATATTCCAGGTAAAATTCAAAAACTAATTTAATAATTTGTTCCTGATATTTTAGTCCCGAATTTCATTGTGAATTTCGCGGCTTCTCGAGGAAAATTTGCCGCCATTACTAAATCAAATCGTATCATACCTGTACAGGATACCAGAGGACAATTATTTCGAAGATAAACAATTCTTTGCCTATGCAAATTTATTTTAAAAATGGATATTTATATTTTATATTATATTATCTTTTGATCTACCACCTTATTTGATTGATTAAAATCCGTGTCAGAAAAATGTGGAAATCCCTTCAAGTTATAATTTTTTGAAGCGATTTTTGTTTGTATTGGGTTGTGTCATAAATAATTTCCGACAATCACAATTCTTTTCAAATCTTTATTTCTTTGATTTTATAGGACCAAATCCAAAACTGATAATGCCATTATATACTATTGACTTTCTTTTGTTTTCTAACATTTGACTGATTCGATTTGGGATTCGAAAAGATGCATTTGAAGTTAAATAAAATTAAGGAATCAAATAATAGTTGCTTAAAAGAACAATTTATTTCATGTAAAATAACCAAATATAAATGATTGAAAAAATAATAAATAGTAAGAATAAGACTCGAAAATAATTTTAGATAAGTGGAATTTTTCGATAAAAAACAATTGAAAATTTTTCAATTATTTTATTAAATTTTGGTTTTATGCATTCGCGTAGTTACGCTACCTATAAAGCACAGGTGTAAAAAAATTATTTATTTTCTAGGAGTTAATTCAGATTTTTTACTCATTTTCTTATTAATGTACTAACATAAGTTGTTTCTCTATTTTAATGAACGATTCAATATGATTAATCCAATTCATTATTTGGAAATTCAATTTTTCCATTATGCTTATAGTACTTTTCCTTTAAATAAAAAATCACTTTTTCAAACCAATCAGCCATTTATTAACATAACTATTGGAAATATATATCATTACTGAATACTAACAAAAATTAATATCAGAATTTGAGTTCATTTTAAATTTTTTATTGAGAATTTAAAATATTCAAGAATAGAATAACTTTTTAAAATTTAATTTTTTTTAATTTTTCTAATTTATTATGGATCGGATAATTTTAATGTTTCGTTAGTTAATATTCCCTAACATATATTCTGAAAAAAAAGTTTGACGATATTTCATTAAAAATGCGAGAAAAATTGAATTCAACATTTCGGAAATTATTTATGACACAACCCAATATTAGAATAATAATTAGAATAATGATCACATATTGTGATCGAATGAATAATTTGGAACCACGCCAAGGAATGACACGCCCATTTCGATGAAAAAGAATAAGGCGAGGAAAGACCACCAAGCAATCGCTTCGAAACATTTTGACTCCAAAAAGGAGAGCCAGATTTCCATATTTTTCTGACGCGCATTTTACTTATAATAAATGTATATTTCATTATTTATAAATAATTATACATAGCACGAAGCCTCTAATTTAAACTAATGAATGCATAATTATTTGATTATCCTAGCAAAACAAACAATTGAACAGAATCAAAAAATTTCTGGTACAAATTGTTTAAATTTATTCTTAATGAGGCATTATTAACTTTTCTTCCACAAAAGTGATTAGAAAAGACGAAAAAATCATATTTTAACCTAAAGAGGTATAGAAATAAGACGAAGATACCAGGAGTGAATATTCTTGTTGAATTTTATGTTATAAAATAAATAACCCTAAAGGAGATTATACTAAAGTGTTTGTATTTTTTTCATTCAAAACTAATTAATAAGGCTTGAAAAAATATCGGCCAAAAATCGCAAAATATACGTATAAAATATCGGCCAAAAATCGCAAAATACCGGCAAAAATTAGTGAAAATATCGATATAAATTTTCAAAAATGGGTAGTAAAACCATCTAAAATAATTCAAAAAAATTTTTTTCTTGGTTGAAATTGCAAAAAAGGAACATTGTGAGGTTTTTACATAAAGAAACTGGCCAAAAAAGATGAAAAAAATCTTTGAAAAAATTATTGAGAATTTTTTTTTGAAAATAAAATTTCAAAAAAAAATTTCAAAATTTTTTTTCAAAGATTTTGGATTTTATTGCATTTTTGCTTAAGAATTTTTCAAAAATGGCAAAATATCGACGTAAATATCGGCATACCGGCATAAAGTCTAAAATATCGAAAAATATCGAAAATATCGACAAAAAAGTTGATTGTTTTGGACTCAAATCAAGCTAGAAATGCTTTTTACTTGATTTTCAGGCCATTTTGAGCGTCCGCAAAAAATATCGATTTCGATATTTTTTCAAGCCCTACTAATTAAACAAAAAAATCATTAAATCAAAATACCGAAGAATAAAGAGATTTTTTATATGAAAAATTACAATTCTGTGAATTATAATTTTCCATTCTCTAATTTGCTTACATTTGCTACCTTCTCTTTGTTTTACCCTTTTTTTTCACTTTCCCATGAATCCTGCTGATTACGGTGCTATGGAGTTTTAAAAAAGTGCCAACCCAAAACGTTCTCCAAAAACTTTTTTGTAAAGCTTTCTAGGCCAAAACTTCCAGCAACAACGTTATGCGGAATTTTATGCTCTATCTTCTGGTATTTTAATTGTTCGAAATTCGAACAAAAAGTTCGAAATGTTTGAAAATATCGAAAATTAGAGTATTTCATGAAAATTTCGAACTTTTTGGCCGAATGTCGAAAAAACTAAAAATATCATATCAGAAGATAGAGCATAAAATTCTGCGCAACTTTTTCACTAGAAACTTTGGTCTAACAAGCTTTACAAAAAAGTTTTTGGAGAACATATTTGGTTTTGGCATTTTTTTAAATTTTTATGCCAGTTATGTAATTTTAAATGCCAGTTATGTTAAACGTTCCAGACTGGAAAGCCCCAGCAGAAATGGAGAAAACCGCCGAATAGGGAAAAGCAACTCTGTAAAATAGTAAAATGAACTCTCTGGTTAAATTTTCAATACGCACACCGACACATTGCCATTTTATCATTTATTTATATTTTGGATTCGGAATTTCTTGGCACATTGTACGGTTATGCAAAAGAACCACAAATGGATGATTATGGAAAAAAGAATTCCGAAAAAGGCCAGCGTCGCGACCAGGGAGACAACTGAAACAGGGGAATGGATGGTTGTCACCTTTTCCATCATAACTTTTCCATTTGCTCTGATAGACTCACGCAGTTTGAATTCGAGTTGCATCTTTTTGGCGGCATCTGACAGCCTTTTGTTGAGTTCCAATTCCAGCTCTTGGCTCGCAAATGAACTCGCATCAACCATTGCTGTGCTTAAGTAAGCGGCCAGCAAGATGAGGAGGGACACGGTGATAATCTGAGAAAAAGGGAAAGGAATTCGGAACTAATGGGGGTTCGTTTTGTATTCATTCGTTTCGTTTTGTATCTCCATTGAAGGTCGTTTTTCGATTAAAGAAAACCAGTACAGTTTGAAATACGCTAAAATTTGTCAGAATTAGATTCTGTATCAAAGACTACCCCTGAGACCTGTCTTGTGAGATGGACTTATTGGGCCATTTTTGTGAGAATCGACCCTTCTCAAAAGGGGATTGCACAAGTCCCCTGTTGAGAACGAAAATCGAATTAGACAATTTCAATGTAATAATTACATTAAGAACAATGAAAGGCTGTAGGAATGCGGCATTCTCTCTGTAGAGCCCGTAAAACATGGAGAGTACGGCGATGCCGTCGACGATCAGGAAGAGCAACTCATAGTTCCAACCAATTTCGGAATAGCCACCGATCTTGGCCAACAAATTGCTGACAATGAAGAACAAGGACACCAAGGCCACGAGAATGGTGGCATTCTGGGGTGGGTGTTGATATGTAGGTTGTACTAATGTGCAATAGAGCACTAGGCACCTTGACATTTGTCCGGAAGCAAAAGCAACACTTCCACCTGAAGGATCGCAACGGACCCGTGTCGTCGGTATTCACTGTGGCGTCCACTTTCGCTGGCTTGGCCATCCATTCAGTTGGCCATTGGCACTCTTCGCTTGGGCACTTTTGCGTTTGGGCCATGACGATGGAGGAGTCACAAAAGGGGGCTCATAGTCAAAGACGAAGGAAAGAGATGGTCATGGCCAATGAATTTTCAAAGCAATGAATAGGAAGAGACAGTGGACCAACGGACAGGGAATTGCAGATCGATCAGCATCGATCAGTCCGGTTATTCCCATCTTCCGAGCAAAACGAATGGACAATGGGACGAGAAGCGCCGACAAATCGGATTAGCCAAATTGTGGTGACCAAAAGTTTGCATAACATCGTCATGATTATGTATAAACACTTTCGAAGTTGAGGTTAGAAAATTTTTGCGTTTATATGAATCAAAATAAAAATGAAAATGGAAAATAAAACAAATGGAAAAAGTGAAAAATTAAAAATACAAGATCTTTCGGAAGAGTTTGTGAATACCAAATATAGTCTCGGTATTGGTATTGTTCCTAACAGTAATTTACAGCAATAAGGGGTGGGTGAAGGGGGAAACGACCAATCAATATGTAAGAGGATTTAATTTATAAAGTGCAAAAAATTCTCAATAACAAATTTTGAATGTTTATTGTCCAAAATAAGTTTTAGAATCCAAAAAATGATATAAACATATAATGAAATTATTATAATTATTATAATGATTATAATAATGAATATTTATTATAATGAATAGTATAATTTTGTTGAAAAAAAACAAATATTATATTTCTTTTTGAAAATCTTATAGCAGTCAATCTCTTTCAATTTTCGATATTTTTCGATGAATAAATAATTATTTATGTATTTATTAAAAAATCATCCGATTATATCCAATTACTAATCAACTTCCCTATAATGTGTAGTCTAATTGATCTCCAAATCGCCGCAATAATTGATCAAACGTTCGCCTTTTTTGGTTTTGCACAACATTCTTGCGATCTCGAATCTTGATTTTACTCAACTTGGTGAATAAAATTCCGCAATTTAAGAGAATTGTTTTTCCATGAAAATAAATTTATTATTTATTGTATAGAAAAATGTTCCCAAGAAATTCCACGTATTTCTTTAAATTTTAATGTTTATTTTTATTTTCACAATACATAATGACATTTTCCGATCCTTTTGTTTTACTGCTTTAATATAAATCAATTTGTTTTTTGATTGTTTATATAATGTATTTAACAATATTATTCCGAATTAATAAATTAATTTTCTACAAATAATAATTTTTATTATTAAGATAAAATTGTCCCTGTTATTCACTTCGGATTTTAGCTATTAAAATGCCCGTATCAGACTACTTTTTGTACCAAATAAGAACAAATTTTACCTCCGAAAATTCCACCAATCCTATTATGGCATCATACAATTTCTACACACCAATTTTCATTTCGCTCATCGGATGTTTGGGAAATTCCGTCACATTTTTGACCATTATATTAACGGAACTCAGAAAGGTCAGGAAAAGTTTTATTTAAAGAATTCAATTTATTTTTAAATGATTTCTTACAGTATTAATATTAATATTTCATTAAAAAATTTTGTTTAAATTTTATGCATAGGAATATTATTATTATTTTACAGAACTATGTGAATTCCTATGTGAGTGTGCTGTTGATCTCGGATTCCTTGGTTCTGCTGAAGATCAGCACAGAGCGCATATTTACATGGGGAGCCTGGAGTTATTGGGTTTGTTGGTTATTTTGTCAAATTCTTAAAAATATTTCTATGAATATATATGTCTTTAAATCAGAGAATTAACTAAAATGAAAATACCAAAAAATAAGTATAAAAGGCAAAAATAAAATAAAAAATTTAAAATATGAATTAATAAATAAATTCTCACTTTAGGATACAATGAGTTATTTCTCCTCAAAAAAATTGCCAATATGAAATTATAAATTTCTTTAGTTCTGTGTCGGTGGTCAATACTTTTGGAATTTGCCCATATATATCAGCAATTTGACTGTCGTTCTTCTTACGTTCGAGCGCTTTTTCGCGATTATAATGCCCTTCACGCATATAAAGGTCAGGTGATTGATAAAATTATGTCATTAACATTTATTTATCCATCTATTTTAAAAAATTTATTTTATTCCGGCCAAGTTGAAAAAGTTAAAATTATTTTATATTCATATATCAAATAATTTTGATATATGAATATCAACGCGAGATTGTTTACGGTAATGAAGATGTAAACACGTTGATGAAAAGCTCACAAGTCAATAAAATATTTTTAAAAAATTGCACGTTAAGCTGTTATCCATCTCAAACAACAATTTATTCTGTTGCGAAATAAAATTTTACATATTTACTCCTTTTTAGTAATTATTTTTTCTACATTTTCAACACTTTTGATATCCTCCATTTTTACATCAAATATTATTTTGGATTTTTCAGTATGCGGATTTTGGAAGATGGAGGGTAATTTTGCTGATGTTGGTGATCACTATCCTTTTCAATGCCAATATTCTATTCGCTATCGATGACAAGGATCGGGAATTCACCAATCCGTGGCTTTGCAAATACAACTACAAACTCAAATTTGCACATGTATGGATGAAATTTTTCAAATAAAAATCAAAAATTATAATTGCACTTCCTTTTAAAAAGCAAATTTTTCAATTCAAATAATTTCAATGCAAATACAAATAAGCTTAAAATTAAACCAATTTTTCAGAAATTATTACAATTGCTGCTTTAGTTGAATGAAATGGCATAAACTTACAGTCAAATAAAAAAAAGAAAAAATCGCTATTTTTAATGGATAAAAATATAAAATAAACTATAAAAAGTAAATCTTATTACTTATATGATCTTAAGATTTTTTTTTTATAAAATCTAATAAATTTAAGTGGTTCTTCTTGGTGCCCCGATTGCTGTTCACTTTCTTGATCCCGTTTATCACTGTACTTCTCATAAACATCGCAATTAGCATAAAGTTGCGGACAAGGCCAAAAATACAAAGTAAAATATGTTTTATTTAATATTTTTTTACAAATATGAAATGAATAAAATTGTACAGATGTAATTCATTATACAGACTTTTAGAATGTCAATTAATACGAATTTAATTTTTAAAATTAATTTTACAAATTTGGATTAATGATTTTTCTTTAAAAATTATAGGTAATCTCAGGAAGACATCGGATGACTCGTCCAGAAATGCAGTGCTATGGTTCATTCCTCTGTGCTATGTGCTTCTAAATTGCCCTTACAATGTGTTGACCACATATAAAAGTTTTTGGGGAATTGATCGGAAACAGAACATTTGGGATCTGATCAGCATCTACATTTTCACCATCAATTATGCAGTGAATTGTATTTTCTACGCAATGGCCAGGTAATATGCCATTTTTGTTTTTTATTTTAATTAATAATTATTTTTCATCCCCAATAGAATTAAAAGCTAAAAGATAATCGAATCAAAAATTTAGGATAATTAAAACCTTGTTGTTACTAAAAAAATAAATAATAAATCGTACTCATTTTGTATTTAGATGATTTTTAATATTTTCCGAATTTGTTTCGTTCATAATGTTGAAAATAAATCGAAATTTTAATTTATTTTTAAAATTTAGTCGCAACTTTCGTCAAGAGTTCCAGAATCTCTGGCTAAAAAGACGCAAAACACGAAGTGTCATAAATGGTGGAAACAGCAGCAGCAACAACTCTGGAAGCAACAAAACCCAAGAAACATCGACATGATCCACAGCGCTCCAATTTGTGCAAAAAAGTCCATTTTGGGATCAAATGTCTTTCGCGTTCAATTTAATTTGGCGGATTTTTGGCGATGAATTTTTAAAATATTTTCAAATCGGCCAACAAAACCTTTATGAAACTTGTATCAAATGAGGAAAAACTAAACGAAATTAAAAAATATTCGAGAAAATCAATTCGTTTTTTAAGAAAATCATTTCGTTTTATTTTAATTTTCCATTGCTAATGGTTCTTGTTCTTTTATAGGCTTTATAGGATTTTAGTGGCTTTTAGTCGGCGTTTCGTAGTCTGTCTTTCTCTGCGTGTCTGCCTTCTCTATCTTTTTCTCTTTATTGCTCTCTCTTTCGGGCAGGGGAAGATGTCAGAGATCTCTGATCGAAATGAACAAAAATAACGAAACACCTAACTCAAAAGTGTGCCGCTGCCATTTCGTGTAAATTAAATTAATATTGCCAAAAGACGCTCAGAATTGTAGATAAGGGTGTACTTAATCATTTAAACAGATTAAACTCGTTTTTATTGCTTTTTAGAAAAATTAAAGATTGGAATGCAAACAGCTCAATTGGAAGTTTAGGAGGGTAGGTATTCCGTAGTAACTCATGTAAGAAAAGACATAAGAAAAAAGAAAGAGTGTAAACTGTAAACAAGGGAGAGGGAAAAGCGCGACGAGAAAGTGGATGACAGACAGGTCAGACGCTCAAATCGCACTTTTTGCACAAATTGGAGCGCTGTGATGATCAGCAGAAAACTAAATATCCATTATACATAAATTACCCAATTGTTTTATGTGCCATTAAACCATAATTTCACTTAATAAAGATAAAATCAAAATTATTACTCATCCATATTTCCACCTAACAAATGGATGATTAAAATAATAAATGTGTAATTTCAGTACAATTTTAACTACCTTAAAAATTAATATAAAAATGAATAAGTTATTTGTGAAAAATTCTAAAATATAAAAATCATAAATATTACAGATTAAATTAAAAGAATTTTTGATTTATTACAAATTTTCACTTGATTTTTTCTTAAAGTCAGGTGTAGTTAAATTTATTTTGTTTTTTCCCTGTTTCTTCCCTGTTATGTTCTTTTTGTTCTATTTTATTCCATACTTTTAGGAAAGAACGTAACAGAATAGATTGAAAAGGATGGAACAACAAAAAGCTGTTATATATTTAATTACAGTATTATTAAATGGTTTTACTAACAAGTAAATATGTAATTTATTGATTTTTCTCATATAGGAAATAATCATTTTGTAAGTTTCAATATCAAACTATTAATATGTAACAACTACATTTTACGGGATCATTTTCAATAAAATGACTCATATATCAATAAAACTTCGAAATCAAAAGTTGGTTAATTCCATTTTTCTGGCCAAAATTTGATTAGCCGGTTGAATTTGACGCAATGAATCGTGAGTTATCCAAATGTTGGAAAGTTGGATATCAAAATTTATTTTACTCACATAATTTTTTGTTTTTTCAGCTGCTTAAACCTAAATTCCCGAAATCGCAATAAATTTGCCTCTACATAATGTTGGGTACCGGCTTAATTGAGACCATTATTGGCCAAAAATTGACTTTTAATTTGGAAAATGGCCATTTTTATTATATTCGCGGTTCTCATAGGAATTTCTGCATGGACTGCTTCTCAACCCTTTCAAGGTGAAAATTTCGAAGATAAAAAATAAGAAAAAGGTAATGGTTAAGAATTGAGTTAAAAAATAATTTATTATAAAGATGCACGAAATATACAATAGATCATTATAAAATAATGAAAATCTAATTAAAAGAATATAAAACCTAAGCTTGTTATAGGGTAAGTAATGTATTCTTTAAAAATTGCTAGCTAAACTCTGGGCTTTGGAGATTAGCAATGAGCGATTCGAACAATTTTTGAACTATGGGTCGAAAAACTTTTTACTTTATTCAATTCGGAATTATACTATTCGCATTTGAGTCCTTTTTATACCTTTTCAGACTTTGGCGGTGGCCGACCTGGGTCTTTCGGAATGCCAAACCAGTTTGATGTGAGTGTTTCTGGGTCAGAATCGGGCAGCAGTGAAGAATGCGAAGAGAAACAAGGTATAGATCAAAGATCGATTTCAATGTTTTGCAATTTTTATTGAAAATTTTAGATGGTTACGGTGCCTTTGGGAATGAAAACGGTGGTTATCCTTTTGGAGGAAATGGGCCGTCGGAATCGGGCAGCAGTGAACAAGAAAATGGATACGGTGCTCAAGGTGAATCATTTCCCTTTATTCACTGACCATCTTCAACCTCCTATTACGTCCTTTTTATATATTAATTTGTGTGATTTAGTTTAATAACGTTTTTTCAATTCATGTTTTTGAATGTTTTAGGTGGGCGTGGAGGTTTTCGACCCTCTGGAGGATTTGAATCGGCTGATGTGGACATGGACTTTGAAGAATCTTATGAAAAGCGTCGAAAACGGCAATTCAGTGAAAGTTCCGGTGATCAAGGTGGTTATCATTGATTACAACTTTGAGCAAATTTAATTTAAACCAAAATTATGTATTTAATCTTAATTACATAATTTAAAGAATATTTTATTATTTGTTTCATTAGATTCGAGCAGTTGTGAAGAAAATGGACCTCCAGCAGCAGGTGAGAAAAAATATTAGGAAAAATAAGACACTAAATAATTTGGTTTATAAAACAATTTTATTTTTTTGGTATGATCCAATAACCGAAAATCACCACCAAACTAAACTTTATTCTAATTTTTCCGCAAAAATAGCGCCACGATTAGGATTATATTGTGACATGATATTTGTTAACCATTCGTTTATATTCGATATAGATGATACAACTTAAAAAATTAGTAGGGCATCCAAAAATAGAGCAAAAAAATGGTTATAAAATGAGCCTACCAAAATGATATGTTTAAATTTGACCAGAATATTGTGAATTTTGGCATTTTTTCATAATGGATCAATTCGAATAGGTATATGTCATTAATAAACAATCAATGAAATATTAACTTGTATGTAAAAACTAACTTTTTATGACAAAGCTTGTCCATGACAAAATATTCAAAAATCCAAGTTTAGGTTTCGATACTGGATTTGGACCCGGACCCCAACAGCAGGGATTTGGATCCAACAATGGACCATTTGGAGGCGGTGAAGCGGATATTGATGTCGATATTGATGAAACATCCGAATACCGACGTCGCAAACGCGGGGGCTATGGCGGTGGTGGAGGGGGAATGGGCCCAATGATGATGGGCTCCCCTTCAAATTTGGGCAGTTCTTATGGCTCTAACTCGCTTTATGGCTCTAACTCGCCATATGGATCTGGTTACGAATCGAACATGCCAGGTAACAGCAACAGTGGCAGTTTAGCATCAAATCAAAATAGATATTCATACTCCTCTTTTCGGTACTTGAATTTTAAATACACCTATGAGCCCAAATTGGATTCTTATCTAATTGGTAGGCTAGATGAGATAAAATCCAAAATATACCAAAGATACCCGGTCCGTGATTTTTTGGCCAAAATAAGCTAGATTCTGGAACTGAAGTCCTGGGATTTTAGCTGTATTTTTGAGAAAATTTAAAGCATTTGTAACTATTTTATATTAACACATCGATTTCTGATCCGCTTTTAGCAGCTCTAAAATTTTCAGAATTTTCTATATTCTGTGAGGAAATTTTTAAATTATTTCCAGGAGGACAAGGGTACGGTAATGGACAAAGCGCATCGTTGTACAGTATGCCCCAGGGTTATTCCCAACAAATGCAACAGTTTGACCCGAGCCAAATGCAACAGCAGAACCCTTACCTGCAACAACAAAACCCTTACCAACAACAGCCACAGCAGAATAATCCCTATCAGCAACAGTCACAGAATCCCTACCAAATGTACCCACAACAGCAACAGCAACAACAACCTTCTTCATACGGTACTTATGGAACACTGTATTAAGGAGCGACCAATTGATGAATGATGCAATTTTTACATGGGATGATCGGTTTAAATAAAGTTGCTATCTTTTTTATTTTTATGATTAAAAATGAGTATTTTTTGTAATTTTTTCGTTATCTTAAATAAAATGAAATTATCGGATGAATCTATTATGTAACATCAAATTAATTATTTTATAATTGCAGAATTCTTAGGTTGCGGATTGTTGTTAAAAACCATAATAAAAAACCACAATAAATCTTTAATATCTTGTATCCCTAAATCTGAGGAAGCAAAAGCTGAATAATTTTTACTTTTTTGACGAAATTTCATTGTATAATATGCCCTGTTACCGCGATAAGCTCTTTTTTTTGAAATAAGCTCTTTTTTGCAAATAGAAAATTTTCTTGAGAAAATTGACGATTTTCATTTTTTTCTATGGTCAAAAATCCCATAATATTATGTAAGGCCTGATTAGCGACCGCGCTAAGGGTATAGTAACAATCCCCCTTGATTGTTTGGAATTTTAAAATACTCATATAAAAATTGAACATTTTCATAAGATTATGGAAATTTCGAAAAATGAAAAAACGAAATACTTAGAAAAAAGATTCATAATATAAAATTTTATTTCAAAATTTTAAAGGGAAAATATCAAAAGAACACTTATTTCAAAAAATAATTTTTAATACTCCAAAATAATAAAGGTAGAAAGAAAAACAATATTTATATTTTTATGTTCGAATAGATTTAAAATTTAAAAAATTGGTTTTCAAAAAACGAATAGCAAAAACCTAAACCTATTTTTAAACCTCTCTTTAGATTCTTTTTGAAAATTCTGAGAAAATCATAACAAAGAGGAAATCATCATTACATAGGATTTACAGAATGTGTCCTCAAATAAGAAATTATGTAAAATGGAAATGGTTCAAAAATCCCCATCGATTTCCAAACCTTACATTTGAAATGGACCCTTTAGGGTTAGTGAAATATTTAAATGCTTAATTGTTATTAAATATAATGTAATTTTGGTTTTCCCTGGAACTTCAAAATATGTAACCATATAGGTAGAAGCTTATTAATGCAACAAATTAAAAAAAATTATTGTATTAACCTACTAGTGCTCAAATCTCTAATAGTATTTGATGTTCATTTTTTGGAGCTTATTTTATTTTTTATTTTTTCATTGGTTTATTTATCGGCTTCTTTTTTGTTAACATTTATAACCCATTAGATATATCGCGACAATATTTTGTGCATTTTAGACCATCCTCGATGTATACCAAAATCTTTAGATCACCCTTCCGATCATCTTGCTGATCTTTTAGTTCTTGATCACCCTCTCCAATCAGCTGCTCTCGGTGGTGGGTTCTTCGGTGGTGGGTTTTCCGCCGAACTTTGGCGGTCGTCCAAATGGTGGTGGCGGGCCCATGTGTTTGCGGGGTCCGCCGAAACCGAAGCGTCCGCCAGGTCCGAATCCGCGTCCGCGCGGCGGCATTCCGGTGGGCGGAGATCCTGTCGGGGGCGACGGAGGACTTTGGCAAAGTGCCAAGGCCACCAGAAGAGCGAAGAAAAGGGCGCCGATCAGCGGGAATTGCATTGTTTTATTTTCTTGGGGACCTTTGAAAAAGGCAAATCTTGGTTATTTTACTGTAAATTACTAAAACATTTGTAAAAGATGCTCATAATGGAAAGAGATGATTTTTAATCATTTTTCATACATTTATACGAGAATTTCTCTAAACTCATGAGTTATTCTGATTGCACATATGGGTTAATTTTCCTTTTTTTCATCATTTGCTCTGATTTTTAGGTATTTCTTTTTTCCTGTTTATTTTTTTCAACTAGAAAATTTTGCCAAAAAGATTTTCTTTTTTATAGAGCATCTTAAAGCTTAAAGGCAAAGAAATTCTCTTTAAAAATCATTAAATACAAATTAATAAAAATAGATTTTGGGCTAAAACACTTCGTTTAAAAGTTTTAATGCGTTTAGTTTTAAATTCAAAAAAAATTAAAATTTTCAATAAAATTGTTAAATTGCTCTTTTGGTTGAATTTTAGATGGATTATATTTAATGCTAAAATGAGCCATGTTATTTCTTCATTCACCGCACCTTATATAGAGCAAATTTGCTCTGCGATAAAGCTAATCCATAGCGGAAACTTTAGCCCCTGAGCAGCTGAATATTCTCTAACATCAATTCATCCATTCAAAATTGAAATTTATGGATCAGCTATATAAATAAAATCGTGGCAAAATTCGGTCCAAACTATGACAAAGTACTTCGTGATGAAATTGCTCCGCATTTAATGTTAAAGTGCAAATTTTTTATTTGGCCTCAAAATTCTGATTATAGCTATCAATCAATAGCTAATCTAACATTCGATATGCATTTTGGCAAATCCCAAAGAAATTAAAAAATGAATTTGGATTCAATGGATAGGTTTAATATTATGCAAAAATATAATAAAAAAACTTCGGATTGCCAAGTGGGAAAAAGTTATGGCCATATCTTCGGTCTAAACTAAGATTTGGTCTTATTAGACTGGCCATAACTTTCCCCTCTTGTCATTCCGGATTTTCTTTTTTGCTTTTTTGTAGCAGACATTTAGACCCATCCCTTTACATTAAATCATTCAAGCTAGGTATAAAAAGAGTTTTATTAGCGATTTTTCTAACTTTGGCACTCTAACATCCACTGCCGCTCATCATTCCGGCGGCCAGGATCAATAAACTAGGAATGGGCAAAATGTTAACCCCGGCAGCCAATTTCTGGTCAATAATAAGATCAATCTCTGGTTGATCAGATCAATCTCCGATCAATGATCAGAACAGCGTTTCTCCTCTCACTGGTAAACAATTCTCTTACCGTTTGAGATACCTACTGGGTGCATTTGCCAGTCTCTCTTATCAAAACCTGCCATAGGCGCTTTAACTGTCCAGCAACCAGCTTCTTCCTCCCTTGCGATAATATGGTTTCATTCCTCGGCAGTGAGTTTAATTTTTTCCATCATTAAAATAGTCTCCGAATTAATGATTTTGTTCATTTGACTAAAAATCAGCCAAAGGTCCATGTGAAAACACTTTGTTTCAATTATTCTGAGTAAAATATTTTTCTCCAATCGGTGAGTTTAGAAGAATTTATGTTACTTCCATCATAATGGAAATTGGATGGTGTCCAAATGACCCCTACTAATACTAGGCCATGGTAATGCCGAAGAGGATCGAGGGCCAAGAATCTTCGGCAGAGCGAGTGGCCATCTGCCCTCCCCCCTCTGCTAGCTAAAGCTGAATCAATAATGTTGTTGTGGCCGGTCCTCTTAGTCATAATGGGATATTTGCGGCCCATTTGTTCGTTTCAATAGGAACAAGGAATTGTATTAGGCGTTAGGCTTTATTTCTGGGCCACAACTCTCTTATTTGCAGTCAGGCCAATTGGCCTATAATTTCTGAACTGTTTCCATCAATAACATAGTACTCCGAATTATTTATTTGATGATAAAATATCTATATATCCGCTAATGAGCTTGAGAAATTATGAAATAAATTGGTTATTAAAATTTAAATGCCATTGTTTCTGACCATAACATTTTCCTCTAATGGACAGGTTGAAGCATCATTGCTCAATTTATAGCTTAATAAATTTCTTTAAGCCAAAGAGCATATCACATATCATGTATTTATTTTAATTTATGTATAATATTTTAATGTGAATTTCTCGCCAGGCGGATGCAGAAATAATAAATTTAAAATTACTCACGGGGATAGGTCTTCATAGGGATATATTCGTTTCCCATAAACTAACATAAGCTTAGGTGTTTTTTTCAAACCACCTCAAAATGGGGCCCTAATTTTAGAGAGAGAGGCCTTATTTTTACAAAAAAAAATTAGTCATAATCCAAGCAAATATCCACCACTATTCTTTTGAGTCCTGTCGCTGATTTAAATATAATATTTTAATGTGAAGAAAAAGTCTAGACGAAATTTGAAATTTGGTCTAGACGAGATTTGGGGCAGCGAAAAAATTAAATTCAAACTTTTACCAAAATAGCAATCTATATTTCGAATGCCAAACCAACAAAGGACAAATAATCATCAAATTCTTGAGTAAAAAAGAAAAAGATTTTTTTAAAATTTTATTCGGAAGAACTTATTAGGTCCCCTCTAAAATGATCAAATTTTTTAAAACGTGAATTTCGAAATGAATTTTTGATTATTCAATTGAATTTTTATTTTTCATTATCCTGATGATTATTCCCATCAAAATCCTTTATTTTTGGCCTTGGTGTATTTTTTCCAACTTTTCGATGATACTTTGGTTTAAACCGACATATTAACTAAGTATAATTTTGTACAAAATTTATCCTCAGAGATTAAAAATTTAAATCAGCGACAGGACTCAAAAGAAGTCCGAGTCACAAATTATTGTCCAATTTTCCAGCGCTTTCTTGGCGCTAAGCACCGCCGGCCCTTCCTTGTTGTAGTCTGGATCTGGACCAATGTTGAGCCATGGCCGGAGTTTGCAGAGTTGCACAACCCGAGGAGCCGGGAGGTTGCGCATTGTTGCGGCAGGTACGGATCTGAAGGCGCACACACACGAGTTCCACATCGATCGACAGCCGGCAGCAGAACCAAACTGATCGATCGATCGATCAATCGACGGATCAATCGCTAGTTAAGGATCAGTGATCATTTCATGAAAAAACATAAAAAAAATCACCATTTTGAAAACTCATTGTCGCGACTAGCGCGAGTTAACCTACAACCATTAATTTGAAGTTGCATCATCTTTTCGAAAATTTTATCATTCTTTTACCTCAATAGCAAAGAAATGGAAAACCATCACACAAAGGACAGACACACGTGAAATCACATTAAAATTCATCAATAGAATTTAGCGGGATGCTTACTAAACAACAACCAAATCAAACAATACATTGACCAAAAGCCGTTAGAATTTTAGATTGGACAGACGCGTAACATTTCCATTCGAACCGTATAAAAGCCAAACCATTCCACCCAATCGGGGTAGTTCATTCCATCTTGTCCCTCCATTTACACGTCGACCCGCGCGGAGCGCCAGCTGAAGAGAGCGACAACAACCGACGGGCAACGACTGAGGACCACGACTGATCGGGAACTAAGGGCATCGTTGTGCGCCGAACGTCTACTACACATCGCCATTGGAAGACTCGGGAGTGAACGCCCGTTTGGCTGCACCTGCTGACTCGACTCGTGGGGATTCGATCCGTGGAAGCCGATCCTTGATTCGCGACTATCCATTCCTCTACTTCACCCAAATCCCGCCACCTATTATTGTCTTATGCCCAAATAAATCAATCATTCTGCCGGTCCAATACCCGGCATCCGTCAGGCCCAATACCCTGACAACAATTCTGGCGGACTACCCAAAAGTAGTCCCGTCACTCATTCTGTCATTGATGGTCCCTACATTTTTGGCTCATTGTTTAAGGATTTTTAATAAGAGCTTAGAATCCAAATCTGACGTCAAATTTGAACTGCCATAACTTTTGACATGAGTTTCAAGTGAGGTCATGTCGCGTTGAAAATTCAAAAAAGTGTAAATCGAAGAAATTTATCATTTTTTGAAGTGAAGGATGCTTGATCTCGAATCTGACGTTAGTTTTTTCATATCACAAGTAAGACAAATAAAATAAAATTTTTTTGTTGATTATATGATAAATCCGATATCAGATTCGGATTAGGCATCTTAGAAAACCTCGGGATTAATTTATTACTAAAAATTATATGAGTCGTTTTAGCGAATCTAAAAAATTTTCTCTGGGGCACTTGAAGGTTCTTTTAAAAAAGTGCCATTTAAAAAAAAATTTAAAGACCAGCACCAGTTTTGCCGATGATCCATATTTTTAGGAAATGATCTGATCTGATCTATCCCTTGGATCAGGATCCGATCAGATCAGATCATCTCAGTACCCTGGGTAGGAGTTATTTAATTTTTATCAATTAAGACATCTAAATTTAAATTATGAGATTTCAATTCGTTTATAGGTTTCTTTGTTATGTGCCCCTTTTTTGTTAACATCATATTTAATCCATTAGATATGCAACAATATAATCATCCTTGATTTATTCCGATTTTCGATAACCCATTCCGATCATCATGCTGTTCGTTTGGTTCCACTCATCAGCTGCTCTCCGTGGTGGGCTCTTCGGTTGTGGACTTTCCGCCGGACTTTCGGCCCATGGATCCGCCGTTGCGTCCGCCGGGTCCGAATCCGCGTCCGCGCGGCGGAATTCCGGTGGGCGGAGATCCTGTCGGGGGCGACGGAGGACTTTGGCAAAGTGCCAAAGCCACCAGAAGAGCGAAGAACAGGGCGCCGATCAGCGGAAATTGCATTGTTTTATTTTCTCGGGAATCTTTGAAAAAGGCAAATCTTTTTTATTAAATCTTAAGGTGCTAGAAATGCATTTTAAAGGTGGCAATGATTCCGACATATGTCTTAAGTGCAATTAGAATTAATCCATACCAATATTAAAAGGAGAAAAAAATATTAAAGAATTGATAAAACGAAGCACTGCTTTTTCGATTGAACTTAATACTTAAACTCACACCTTATATAGCGCAAATTTTCTTTGAAGAAGACCAATCCATCTCGGAAACTTTGGCTCTTGTGCAGATGAACATTCTCAGCGCCAATTTCTCCATCAAAATTGAAGTTTTACTGGCCAATTGTATAAACAAAACAGTAGTAAAGTTCAGTAAATTTGTCCCGATTTTGATGTAATGGTACAAATTTTTATTTGTTTTCAAATTTCGAATTAGTCAATCCACCCTTATCTAGTTATCAAATTTAATATTGGAATATTGTAAACTTTTCCTCAAGGGTCGTACATTATCTTTATCTTGGAATTGGCATCGAGAGAAGTACTGTTTTGAATATAAGGGTTGAACCCATAAGGATTACATTGTAATTGTGACAGGCGGAGGGCATAAAGATCAGAAGTTGTGGATTAGAAAGGGCTACTGTTTGAACATTCACAAAGTTCGGGTATCGGTTCCAAGCCGATATTCTTATTGCATACTCTAATGTCGATTAGCAATCCCAATAACAACAACATAACAGATACTTTCGAACATATCCATTAGGTATATCCATTGCTTTGAATTGGACATTCATTTATGTAAATGAAATTGTTGAATCCGGAAAATATAATCCAAATGAGCATCACAAATGAAGTCCACTACGATGTGCTGATGAGTTTCATCTTTCCTGGTCTATTCACTTCTTCTTCCCACAAGTAGGACATCCACAACTGCCATAGCAGCCCCCGCTACACCCACCACAGCCCATGCAGCCGCTACTTTGCATTCCGCCGCCGCATTGACCGCAGGAACAGCCTAACAAGGACAAGAGAAACAATGTAATGAAAGGGATGCCAATTAATTCTTTGTCCGAAAGTTCGAAAATTCGAACACAAACACCCCACATACATGCTCCTCCACCGCCGTTCCCGTAACTGTAGCTGTAGCTATAGCTGCCACCATTACCACCGCAACTTCCACCTGAAATGGGGGAGGGTATTACTTACAAGTTAGTAGCAGTTCAAGATATTCGCATACATTGGCGCTTAGAAAGTGTGTGATGGGGGACCAAAGGACTGAAAATGAGGGGAAAATCTTAACAAAATGGAAATCGGGGCCATTCGAGTGCCGAACCTTTCCATTTGGACTCCGGCATCCACCTCCACAAGTGCGTGACCGAGCAGCATCACCAGCACGGAACAGCACAGAAGGACCAACATTTTTTTAATACTTTTCTAAGCCTTTAAAACAGGGCTCCCAAACATCCTTATTTCTAAGATTTGTCCTTATTTTGAGGGGTCCCAATCTTAGAAAAATTAAATGTCCTTATTTCTAAGATTTGTCCTTATTTTTGACCCATGTCCTTATTTTGTACTTATTTTTGGATTTTTGGAATATTTTATTCAAAAAATGACCGATTTTTGTTAAGGAAAAATGTCTAATTTTCAAAATTTTCCCCATGCGGCCCCTATCGGGTCCGCCGGCGGCAACCCTCAATAATGATTTTTCTAAAAAAAAATCTCAAAAAATTATCAATTTTCTTAGAAAAATAAGGATTAATATTCAAAATTTTCTCCGGCGGCCCCTATCGGGACCGCCGGCACCCTTCTTTACATTTTATTTTTCTCCCAAAAGTCAGGCACGTCAGTTGCGTGGAGTATCAAACTTCTTCGTAATCAAAAAACTGTTGGAAAAAATTCTTTCTGTTGAGAAATATCATTGATTTGAATAAATAATTCGATTTTTTATTTGATATTAGCAAAAAATATGCGTTTTTAAAAGTGTCCTTATTTTTGACCCTAAAATCTTAGATTTTGACCCTGGTGTCCTTATTTAGTGGTCTTGGGAGTTGGGAGCCCTGCTTTAAAATATTGTCAGAGATAGACCCATCCNTGAAAATTTAGATTTGGAAAAATTATTTAAAAATTTTCGAATTCTATGAAAAAGTTTGAAAAAATTTCTGGTCAGTGAAAATTTTTAAAAATTGAGGTGTTGCAAGGAAAATTTTGAAATTTTGTCCGGGTTTCATAAGAAATTTTCAGAAAAATCGGTGGTTGGAACAGTTTAGGAACAGATTAGTCTGTTCTGCTTAATCTGTTCTGTTCCTGTTCTGTTCCTGTTCCTGTTCCTGTTCCACAGATTTGCAATCTGTTCTGTTCCTGTTCTGTTCTCAGAGCGTGGAACAGAACAGAACAGGAACAGGAACAGAACAGGAACAGAACAGGAACAGAACAGATTAAGTCGGAACAGAAAAACGCTGGTTTGTATATGAGTTTCAAAATGACAGGGGTTCGGGTAAAACTTTGCCGTTTTAAATGCTGTCGGATCCCATCCGTCAAAAGAGCCCTTTTTGTCAATGAAATGGTTCAAATAATAAAAATGGCCGATCAGACAGACAAAATAAAACCGGAATTGATCATAATCAAAGAGGAATTGAAATTGGGCAGAAAGTTAATCGCAAACAAACCAACCCAATTGTGCACTTTGGGTTCCCTACGCCTTCCCTCCCGTTCACAATGATGTTTGGTGTCTAAAGTGTAATGGAAACTAATTACAATTAGTAAATAATTGGCTTGGCACCCGACATTTGTGAACTCGATATTTGAGGATTTTGTTATAAAAACATTTTAAAAATAATTTGAAAAATTTTTTGTTGTCGGAAAATAGAGCAAAAAAATAGCTACAAAGTGAGCTTAATCACTCTCAAATTGTGTCACTACCAAAAAATTTATGGCAAGAATAATTTCGGCCAAAACCAGTGTTTTGGCCTAACTTTTCTAAAAATGGACCAAATTGAATGTGCTTAGGCTTATTTTGTAGGTTATTTTTTTGCTCTATTTTCTGACAATAAAAGATTTTTCTAATAAGTTAAATTTAATTCAAGGTCTCCAAATGTCTTGATCCCCAAAAGTCTCACCACGAAATAATTTTATGTATTACCCCTTGAGTAATAATAAAATATGGAGATAACCCTAAAACCCTGCCCTCCCTAGAGTAGTATATTTTAGCAAGAATCTCGTACCAAGAATATCATAATGAGAATTCAATGAATTAATTCAGAGAATATCAATAGTTCAGGTGGTATTTTGAATGTGTCCTCAAATTTTAAATATGGATATATGGAATGCATGGCTGGTTCAAAAATCTTAAAAACGGCTCCTAGGATTACCTATTAATGTGTAAACGAATTCGAATTGCAATGGTTTTATTATTATTTATTATTTTTTTCTAGATGAATTTAAGATTAAGATAATTAATAATAAAATTCAATTTCCATTTTTATAGGTTTGACACTAATATCAGTTTTCTATAATCCATAGTAAATATTGCAACAATATTTTGTGGATTTCTTATCAGTTATAACCCTCGATGTTTTATCTTTCGATCACCCATTCCGATAATCCTGCTGATGCTGATCACTCCTCCATCTCCACTCATCAGCTGCTCTCTGTGGTGGGTTCTTCCGCTGTGGGCTTTCCGCCGGATTTTCGGCCCATAGATTCGCCGTTGCGTCCGCCGGGTCCGAATCCGCGTCCGCGCGGCGGCATTCCGGTGGGCGGAGATCCCGTCGGGGGCGACGGAGGACTTTGGCAAAGTGCCAAGGCCATCAGAAGAGCGAAGAAAAGGGCGCCGATCAGCGGGAATTGCATTGTTTTTCTTGGGGACCTTTTAAAAGGCAAATCTTGTTAGAGTGATTAAAAAAGGAAATTTTTATTGACTAAAAATTGTAAAAGGTGGCAAAGATGTTGATAAATATCTTCAAATGGCAAATTTTCGGCCTAAATTCAAAAAAAAAATATTATTAAAAGTTACGATCTTATAAAATTAAAAAAATTTGCTGAACTGAAATAAAGCAATACTATTTTTTGAAGTCTCAATAGTTAAAATAAGCCATATTATTTCTATATTCACCGCCCCTTATATATAGAGTTATTGGTTTACCAATTCGAATTTTGGAGACCAATCAGGAATTGTACCATTACATTAAACCGGTACAAATTTCGTTATATTAGTACCGAACTTTGCTACGGTTTTGCTTATACAACTGCTCAGCAGATTTCCATTGGCGCTAGATGTTCAGCTGTCTAGGGGCCAAAGTTTCCAATGTGGATAAACCTTAATTCAAAGGAAATTTGCTCTATATAAGGAGCGAGGTTAAGCAACAATTTCAATCAAAAGAGCGAGATTTCATTTAATCAAATTATTTAATCTTACAAGATCTCTAATTTTTTATGAATTAAGTTTTAATTGCCACTTAAAAATACATAGAAAATCATTGTCACTTTTTCAAATTTTTAAGTCATAAAATAATAAATAATAAGATTTGTGTTTTTCAAAGGTCCCCGAGAAAATAAAACAATGCAATTCCCGCTGATTGGCACCCTTTTCTTCGCTCTTCTGGTGGCTTTGGCACTTTGCCAAAGTCCTCCGTCGCCCCCGACGGGATCTCCGCCCACCGGAATGCCGCCGCGCGGACGCGGATTCGGACCCGGCGGACGCTTTGGCGGATCCATGGGACGAAAGTCGGGCGGAAAACCCACAACCGAAGAGCCCACCACCGAGAGCAGCTGATGAGTGGAGATGGAGATGGTGTACAGAACGGAACCAAACGAACAGCAAGATGATTAGAATGATCGGAATACTTTGTGGATGATCAGAAATCCACAAAAAATTGTTGAAATACTAAAATTTTTTACTAAAAATGATGCTAAAGGAGAACACCCTGAGTAATATTTAGAAACACGTACCAATATTTAGGTTTTAAAGGACGACACTCTTTTTGACCCATCTTTGTCATATTCCGTCCTCTAGAAGGCTGTTTTTTATCGTGCGCGCGCGTTATCCAAAAAATGCCACAATGCGCATTATCCAAAAAATGCCATAACTCAAAAAATGCAATAATGCGCGTTATCCAAAAAATGCCATAAGTCAAATGTGATAAATTCTTTATAAATAATTATCTAAAATTAAAAAAGTAAATTTCCAAGAATATAGTCCAAGAATATAGTCTGCAAAGTAAAAATAGTATGAATATTATTAAAGTCATTATCTGGCACTATCTTTAAAATTGAATACGAATAATTAGCAATAACTTGATTATAATGTTTATTGGTGTGATTAATTAATTTATATTACTTAGGGTGTGTACTAAGTTTTGAGGGTCTCCATTTTACGTTGATAAATAATTTATTAAAAATTCGAATGAACTTAATAAAATATCGAAATATACATTATTATGATTGATCATAAGATGT
>LDKF01000017.1:0-56831 GCA_001026735.1 Rotylenchulus reniformis
TTCAGATAGCCCGAGATGAACTCGGAGCCCAATCGATGCCGCTGACCATCCATGTCACTTTCAGCCCATTGAAGCTGGTGCTGGACCGAAACACTGGCATCCGGCTACTCCAGCAGACAAGGTCATTTTGTGATTTTGATCCACTGATTTGAGTTATTGATTGATCTTGAATCATACAAATGATTTATAAATCACAAGATTTTCCAGATTAATTCCACACTTTCCCTCTCCATTGCAGCCAGCTGATCGAGTCCTCCCACCTGCACTTCCACTGTGCTCCCTCCCAAAGTGCCTCCTCCTCCGCCACCAAATTGCCCCTGCGCGACCTTCCCATCCGTTTCTCCGTCGTCGATCAGCCCAAATTCGGTGTCGTTGAGTGTTTGGCCGACCCCATGGGCCAATTCCGTCGCTGGGCCCTCTGCTCAACTTTTCTCCAATCGGACATTGAAGCCCTCCGGGTCCGCTACCGTCACACAAATCCCAACAGAACAACGCTGGCAGATGGATTTGATTTCCAGGCAAACCCGAATTAATCATGAGTTTTTATTTTGCCATTTTCCAGGTCCATTGTGTGGACAGCAGCTCGCCAATCCAACTCTTTCAAATTGGTAAGAAAACAGGAAGTTCCAGGATCCGATTTTAGTCAATTTATATGATTCTTTTTTGTTCGAATTTTGGATTTTTATTCTAAATATGTTTTAATCAACTGTATCCGATCACTTTGCCTAATCATTTCGTTTTTTTCCTTTTTGGACTTTGTCACGCTGAGCATCCGCGTGTTCGTCCAAGAGCCGTTGCGCCTCAACGAGACGGACCAGCGGGTGTTGTCCAGGCGGAATTTGCTGGCCACCGTGTTCCCGCACAACTTCCAGCCCGACCAGCTCGTGTTCAACATTGCGGAGGCACCCAAGCTGGGGATGCTGCTCAGACACGTGCCGGAGACGGGCAAACAGCGCCGAATCGGAGTCAACTCCAACTTCACCCAACAGGCAAGAATGGCCAAGTGGAGAAACATAAGTAAAATGATGGCCAAGATGGATCCATGACCAAAACTCCGAGAATTGATCAGATATCAACAAATCGGCACTTCTTGTTTCAGCACATTGACGATGGCTTTGTCTCCTACAAACTCCACTTTGCCCCCTTCTCTGTGCTCAATGACTTCTTCACTTTCCGGCTTCTGACCCCGGCTGGCAACTCCGACGAGACCTTTCGCTTCGAGGTGGTATATCTGCCCGGGGGTAACATTGGCGCCATCCATCTGCTCAATCGGACTCTGATTGTGCCTCAGGGCGGGATCCAACAGGTTAGCAAAAAAGGCAAAATGACAAAAATGCCATCATTGATCAGATAAGCAATGGGACTTTATGGGTGGAGAGTGGGGACGGTGGCAGCCAGTTCACCTTCCGCATGGCACTTGGCCCCCTCAACGGCCATTTGGCACTATTGGGCGAGCAGTACGGGTACGAGAAGTTGGAGCTGGACGGGCGGTTCAACTCAGCTGACATTGTCGGGCAAAGGTGATCGAAGTTTGGTTAGCACTGGAGCTTCTATATTTTCCCCCATGTAGACTGTTCTATGAGCACAGTGGTGATCAGTCTCGCTCCGATCGGGTGTTCTTGCTGGCCGAGAGTGAGTTGCGCGACCCGGGCGGGGGGAAAGGGCACACTCCGATCGCTGTTTGGCTGCACATCTCCATAGTTCCGAACAATAGTCATGCCCCTCAGCTGTTGCAGGACATGTTTGGTGCAACACTAAGTCGGCAAGAAGTTGGAGCAGTATCCCTCTCCTCTCAGCTTCAAAAAACAGATCAAAACTCTCAGATCAATGTTCTGCAGAATGACGAGCGAGTCCTTTGGTCATCCGACTTGCCCTGGCTGGACTTGGATGACGACGTGGATTGGCCCTCGCCCGATCAATCCCAGCTGTTTCCAGTGGCCAAATCCCGGAATCCCTTGACTTTCCACCTCATGGACCCCACAATCTCGCGGGATTTTGTGATTTGCGCCAAAACGGCGCCCGAAATCCCGTTGAGAGATTTCATGGACTCGCAATTGCGGAATGGAGAGCTGCTGCTAAGACACTTGGGAGGAGCCCGAGAACACACTGTGTTGCGGTTAGTTTACCGAAATTTTATTTATGAAATTAGAATTGAATGGTCTAACCCTTGATCCAAATGAAAAATAGGATAACCTATGAATCAGGAATACCTATATAAATTTTTTAATCCTCCGCCAATTGCTCAGATATGTAGTCAGTGATGGACGTCACAGTACCCCCGCACTGCTGGCCCTATCCGCCTCCTCTCCGTCCCCGTTCGTCCGTCTCTCCACCCCTCCCCTGATCACTCTCCTCCTTCCCCACACTCTCTCGCCTCGCCTTCACCGATTACAGTATCTCCTTTCGCCAGCTCATTTTCGTGCCGAAACCAATGCAAATTCGCAAGACATTCGATTTGAAGTCAACACACTGATCAGGACCCCATTTGTACAGCTCAAAGGGGATGGATCGTTTCAGACGGCAAACACATTCACTCAAAAGGTCGGTAACCGGATGTTGAAAGTTGGATTGGTCAAAATAAAAACAGTTTAGGACATTTTTGCAAATAAAATATTTGTGGAATTTGGGAACGAAAGTGGTGATAATCCAAATGAAAGAGCAGTCCCTCTGAAACTAATCGTAAGCGACGAAAAGGGAAGGACAATCGCAGAGAATGAGCAAGTGGTCGTAATCAAATTCACCATAGACGACGAAGAAGAGAATGCTTCGCCAATTTGTGAGGCAAATTTTGAATTTTGGCACAAATTCAAACATTTGCAGCGATTGCATTGGCCACACAAGGAGCGGACGAAACGGGACTGACGGTGCCCCAGGGCGGAAGTTGCCCGATCGAATCGGGCATTGCGAGATTTATTCAAGCAAATGGAGAATTTGGACACAATTTTGTGGCCAAATACCATGTGATCCGTGGGCCAGAACATGGCAAAATCATTTTCCAACGTCTAAAGAGAGGTGAACATCTTGCAGAATTATAGGGATAATTAATACAAGTGATGAATTAGTAATATTTGTTAATCATTTCATAGATAGTGCTGGCACCTCGGCCAACTACAACATCCCGATCGCGAGTTTCGACCAGTCCCTGATTTCCTCCTCTGGCTCCATCCAATATGTGCACAATTCCCCTTCTTCTTTATCGAATTCTGATGAACAAATTGGGAAAGACGAATTCCAAGTGAATATAACAGTTCAACGGTGGAGGAGAAGGAGGACGGCACAGGACGAGAGGGACGGCACGGAGGGGGACTTCTTCATCCAACTCGGCCCATTCTCAGTCCCGGTCCAAATTTTGCCTGGTGGAATTCCGGTATGGCTATTAAACATCAGTTACGATGTCAAGAATCATCCAACAATATTGATTTTTTAGTTGCAATTGATCACACCGGCACTGATCACCCTACCGCCCCCTTCTCCATCTGATCCAAATCAGAACACGAAAGGAATACCTTTGGAAGACCATTTCCTGCGCCTTTGGTTGGCCCCAAATGTGTCCCTGGATCCAGCTCATCTTGATTATCGACTCGTCCAAAACTCGCCTTTCTTGACTTTGATCAATCGCCAAACCGGGCAACCGATTGCAAATGCCTTCAGCCATTCGCAACTTTTGTCCGGCGACATTTTATTGGTGTCCGATGGACATTCTAAGGAAGAGGTTGTTTTTGGCCAAATTCGATGTGATATTTAATTTGATTAATTTTGGTAAAGAAAGCGAGTCTAACACTCCGAGCTTGCGCCAACTCTTTCCCCATGGCCAGATGCAGTCAGCCTGCTGAATTGCGAGTCCGCTTGCCGATCGCTGTGGAAGGTGATTAGTTTAAGCTAAAAATTGACCAAATTGCATTTTAAGTACCTGTACTTGTCCGCAATATTCCGTTGGAACTTAAACTTAGCCAAAAAGATGGACCAATCACGTCAGATAATCTTCAGATCTTGGTAAATTCATAAACAGAAATCCTTAATTTAAAGTTTAAAACGAAATTTAGCATCCAAAAAAGATGCCCAGTGAACTTCATTTTGTGGTTTGGCAGCAAAATGGCGGCCGACTGCTGCGAAAGGGTCTGCCGAACTCCAATGTCAGCACTTTCACTCAACAAGAGCTGAACCAAGGGCAGATCTGGTTCGAGCTGGATTTGATCAATTCAACGAATGTGGGATTGATCACATTTGTAAATTGGCTAAAATCACTTTCAGAGACATCAAATGGGTTTTAACTTTCTGATTACCGATGGACAAAACCAACGAGGTCCAGATTGGTTTTCTGTGAACATGAAAGATGAAGCATCGGAAACAGAAAACAGCAAAATTGATGCAACACAACCAACCACAAGATCGAGCAGTACATCAACAACAGAACTCAAAACTTGGACTGATGGTGAACTTCCAAGACTGGAGAAGAACGCTAAACTCAGTGCTGCTCCCGGGATTCCCAGCCCAATCGGGCCAGAATTCCTCAAGGCTGTAGCGAGAACTGTACGAATGGGGAGAAGGGAATGGACATTTCCATCTTGTTATCTTTTTAGGCACCTTCAAAAATTTTATTTCATCTGACCAAACCACCGTTGCATGGCAGATTGGTAAGACCTTTTTTTCTTTGCGCATTTTAACATAAAAACCGTCTGATCAGATAGAACAATTATTCTGATGTTAATTTAGGGATTGGGTGAAAATTAGGGGACGAGAGTCATTGGCTCATTGGAACTGGGAAACCAATCCCCATAGGCACGGGAGTCCCTCAATTATACTTTTTAATGGCATCACTTTATCCCAAGGTTCTGAACGGGTCCGAAGGGCGTCTGGAGGGGTTCAGCCAAGCGGACATCGACTCCGGCCGGCTCAGCTATGTGTCCCAACCGGACATTGGAGTCTGGTCCCATCGCGATGACTTCCATTTCCGTGTTGAAGTGATGGACATGACGGGCACGGGCAAAAAGGACAACGGCGATGGGGCCGAACACCGCTTTCGGGTGGACATAAGCTATGCAAATTTGGCCGGCAAAGCACTGGACCAAATGATCCCCCGAAGACTGATCCGGATCAGCCCAGGTACATTTGTTACGATTATGGCGGGGACCATCGAGTCTGGTGGAACCATAGTTTTCATAAGATTCCATTCTCCCAAAGGTGGTTCGGTGGCACTGAATGCGACTCACCTGAATCTGACCAGCTTGGCGACACGCGCGGAAGATGAACTGTTCGTGAAACTTTGGAGTGAGTCCAAACTGGGTTGGATGGAGAGGGTGGACGAAGCATTGGGCCTTGTGACGGGTGCAACTTTGGCCAGAATTGAGAAGGATGAGGATGAAGAAGAGGAGGAGGGGGAGGAGGAAAGGAAGAACGGAAAGAAGGTAATGTTGGGATGGGACTGATAGGAACTGTATAAATGATAAGAAGGATCTAGTAAAGACTTTCTAGCAGTTTAACTTATTTTATGTGTTTTTCAGCCCAATTCCCAATGGCGCCTTCCTTTGTCAGCCGATCAACTTGCCACTGGAAATTTCCTGGTCTATCACCATAATTCGAGCAATAATGGATCCGAAAACGAGGATGAATTCATGTTGATGGTGTACAGTGGCAGGGAGCCTAACCGAGGACTGAAACTGAGCATGGCAGTCAGGGTTGAAGCTTATGGAGACAAAAAGCTTAGGGTAAGCCAATTTGTACACCAATTTATATCTAATAAACAGTAGGATCCAAATATGTACGGTTAGGGACAATTTTGATTGGCAGATTGTGACGATTTGAACGTGCTTTTCTGATCTTAAAAATAGTCTGGATTTTTTCTGACAGGATTTTTTCATGAGGATGAGTTTTATTGAACGCGCTTGTCAGTAGCTATTTCCACCCATAAACCAAATGATGCAGCATAATTTGAATCAGCCAAAGCATATTTTCCGATCACAGGTGGACAGATTTCCGCGCTCGTTGTCCCTGCTCTCCGGCGGATCCATGGCCCTTTCCCCTGCCGACTTCCACTGCTCCCACCCCTCCGCCTCTTCCTCCCAAATTCTCTTCACAGTCAGCCAATCGGCCACCCCGCGAATGATCCGGATCAGTCTGAACAACCAAAGTCTGTCGGGACAGTTCAGTCAGGCGGATGTGGACGGAGGGGCGGTGGTGGTGGAACACATGCCTGGGGGCAACGACGTGGCCAAGTGGGAGCTGGTCGGATTCCAGATGGCCAGAGCGGGACAGAACGATGGCCAAGGTGGGGCCAATGATCACAAATCATAAATTAATCAAGGACTAACAAATTAAATTCATTCATTTTTCACTTTAAATCAATTTATCAAAGGACATTCCCGTGTGCTGATTGTCCGCATCGAACCTTTGGCATTGCATCTGAAAAATCACAGCGAAATTGGCATTGCTCAAGGTCGGACTTATGTGTTATTAAACAGGTAGTTGATCATTAATCACTGATCAAATTCATCTCATTCACCTAACCACAGAGCGCATTTGGGGGCCGAGTCGAATGGCGACAGGGCGAGGATCATGTACAATGTGACAAGACTCCCGGAGAACGGCACACTGTACTGGGTGGACGGCGAGAAGGAGGCGTACAGCTTCAGCCAACAGAACATTGACCAAGGCGATGTCCTGTACGCCCAGATGAACATGGACGCCTTTCAGGTGCGCAAAAATTCGCCTACCACAGATGGTATCATGATTTCAGTCACCACTTAATGTTTCAAATGATATAAAAATGTTCCAAAATGCTTTTTCAAAATGTTCTACATATAATTATTAGGATTCCTTCGAATTTGTGCTCTCCAACGACGAAATGGAACTTTTGCCGAAATTGGCCTCCATCCGGGTGCAACCCGTGTTCCAGCCCCAGCGGTTCCTCACCAACTCCCGCACTGTCACCCAACTCGGCCTCCTCCAACTCAATGCCAGTGCTCTCGAGGTGATCCCGATCCTTGATCCCGATCCGTACTGGTTCCCCCCTTTCTCAGGGATCTTCGCCCCGCTTTTTGGTGGTCCAACCTCCCCAGCACGGGCGTCTGTTCCTCCACCCCAACCCCAATCAGTCCGTTTTGTTCTTCACTCATTCCGATGTGGTGGCTGGACGATTGTTCTTTCACGCATTTGAAGTGCTCAAAAGGGTCACCGATCATGTTTTGTTGGAGTTGCAATCGGTATGATAGACATTAGATTGCTTTAGTTCAAATAATTTGGAGATATAAGCGAATTTTCTTAAACTCATTCAACTCCATTGTAGATTGTGCCAATAGTCATATTCCAATTCCAGGACAATGTGCAGCCATCCCGTTTGGTTTGGACCATCGAAATTCGACCAATAGAAGAGAATGCGGATCTGATCAGGACGGGCAAGGTGTTGAACATCGGGGGAGAAGGAGGGGAGACAGAGGAGACGGCGAAGAAGTCCAAGGAGTTCGGGTGGCGCGATCCGGCACTCATCTCGCCGCCACCACCCGACATGAATTACCACTTCCCGGTTTGTTCATGGTTGTGGCTTTTCGGTCAGCCTTTTCAGGATCATTCCTTTTACCACTTCACCTAAACATAGGTAACATAATTGATATCAATTCAAGGCACTGCCATTAAGCTGAATTTCCAAAAAAAAAAATTCTCCAATGGCCCACCCAATCAATAGCGCGGGATATCTAATAGAGTGATGCTATTCTTGGCCATTTCTGTAGTTAATCCGGATAATATGGCCTGGGAGCTCTGGGCCTGGATCACATACAAATTCAGATTGCGATTCTGGTGGCGGTGGTTGCACTGGTGATTGGCATTTTGTTGTGCCGTCGGAAGAGTCACGAGTCGCGTCGAGGTTCGACCAGTGATGATGCGAGCGAGCAGAAGAAAGCAAAGTTGGAACGGGGCGGCACATCCACCGCATTGAAGAGCAGTTTTAACAGAGGCAAAAATGGCGCAATGGGAACAGGGTAAGGAGAGTGAGTAATGGACATGTCTAGTATCATTATGAAGGGATATATTAAATTGTAGATCAAATTTAGCAAAGCATATGAGGGATCCAAAATGCCCTTCGGCGCCACTTCGTCGTCCGGCAATGCGCCACGAACTTTCGGGGTGGCCACCGCACTGAATGAAATGCGCTTGGGTGGGATCAGCACCGGGTTCGCTGGAACAGGCGGAGCGAACTTGTTGGACTCCATGGTGTACGCTACACTCAACAACAGACAGAGTCGAGAGCCTACACGGCACCAAAACGGGTAAAATCGAGCCAAAAATAGCTAGAAAATTAAAAGTTTTGAACAGCCTATTAACATGGATCACCAAGTATATCTTTCCAACCGACACAAAACATAGAAACGTCGAGAAGCAATGATGAAAATGACGAGAAGTCACTTCAAAAATAGCAATAGAACTAACTCCAGAAAGATGTAGGACATAAAAGGTTCCCCGGAGGGACTTGAACCTACGTCCTACTCATCCGTGATCAGAGCAATTTATAGGCTAATGAGCCAAATGATCTGGATTAGAGATCGGATTTTTCGAATTCAACTTTAATTCTTGCAAATCTTGGCAGTGTTATGCCTTAATGTCCTTTTGTCTCAGTGATCCATCCCCCGGCGGTTCTTCCGCTCCGGCAAATGGTTCCAGTGGCAATTCCTCCGCCGAAAATGGCACTTTCCGCCCCTCCGCCCCGCTCTTCCATCCCTCCACTTCCGTACTTTCTCCAATCACCTTGCCAACATCCTTGACCTCGGGGCCCTGNTCAATTCAAGGCACTGCCATTAAGCTGAATTTCCAAAAAAAAAAATTCTCCAATGGCCCACCCAATCAATAGCGCGGGATATCTAATAGAGTGATGCTATTCTTGGCCATTTCTGTAGTTAATCCGGATAATATGGCCTGGGAGCTCTGGGCCTGGATCACATACAAATTCAGATTGCGATTCTGGTGGCGGTGGTTGCACTGGTGATTGGCATTTTGTTGTGCCGTCGGAAGAGTCACGAGTCGCGTCGAGGTTCGACCAGTGATGATGCGAGCGAGCAGAAGAAAGCAAAGTTGGAACGGGGCGGCACATCCACCGCATTGAAGAGCAGTTTTAACAGAGGCAAAAATGGCACAATGGGCACAGGGTGAGGAGAGTGAGTAATGGACATGTCTAGTATCATTATGAAAGGATATATTAAATTGTAGATCAAATTTAGCAAAGCATATGAGGGATCCAAAATGCCCTTCGGCGCCACTTCGTCGTCCGGCAATGCGCCACGAACTTTCGGGGTGGCCACCGCACTGAATGAAATGCGCTTGGGTGGGATCAGCACCGGGTTCGCTGGAACAGGCGGAGCGAACTTGTTGGACTCCATGGTGTACGCTACACTCAACAACAGACAGAGTCGAGAGCCTACACGGCACCAAAACGGGTAAAATCGAGCCAAAAATAGCTAGAAAATTAAAAGTTTTGAACAGCCTATTAACATGGATCACCAAGTATATCTTTCCAACCGACACAAAACATAGAAACGTCGAGAAGCAATGATGAAAATGACGAGAAGTCACTTCAAAAATAGCAATAGAACTAACTCCAGAAAGATGTAGGACATAAAAGGTTCCCCGGAGGGACTTGAACCTACGTCCTACTCATCCGTGATCAGAGCAATTTATAGGCTAATGAGCCAAATGATCTGGATTAGAGATCGGATTTTTCGAATTCAACTTTAATTCTTGCAAATCTTGGCAGTGTTATGCCTTAATGTCCTTTTGTCTCAGTGATCCATCCCCCGGCGGTTCTTCCGCTCCGGCAAATGGTTCCAGTGGCAATTCCTCCGCCGAAAATGGCANTTTTCCAGCCCAAATCAATACGCACAAAGGCAATGGATACATTTTCTTCTTCCCCATTCCCCCGTGGTTTCTTGTGAAAATAATAAATACCACCAAAACCCTTTGGAAGACTCAAAACCAGTTTGCTTGGCTCGTGAACTTCCCCAAATTTTATCGATTTCATCTTATTCTGATAGGCTGAACTGTATAAAAATGATTGCTGATAGCGATGACCTTTACAAAGTGATCGGATGCACCAACAAGGCCTCAGTAAGTCTTTAATACCAACTGTTTCCATATGGCTTTTAAAAATTTAATAGGTAACCAAATATCCAATTTCTACGATCAAGAATACCAAAAAATAAGTATAAAGCTATAAAAGACAAAATAAAAGTTCCATTTGAAGTGCGACCAAATTTTGGCGGAATACCGCCTGCGGGTGCTCAGTTTGCATCCGGACAAAGTCGGGGGATCCGCCGATGCCGATGAAACCAACAAGCGGTTCCAGGAGTTGCAGGTTTAAGGAAACATTTGCATTTTTAAATTTGTAATTTTGCGGGTGTTAAGTTCGCCAAGGAGGTGCTTTGTGATCCCGCGCGTCGAAAGCACTACGACCTGTGGCTGGTGATGGGAGGAGGAAATGGTGGAATTAAGGAATGGATGGACAATCAGGTTTGCAGAATCGCATTAAAATACAATTTATTTTCACCAAATTCAGGACAAAATCCAGCAGGTTGAAGGGCGGAGAGCTCCGGTGGATTTTTGACAAAATGTTCGACTTTCAGACTCTCCATTGGGGCCATCGAAGCGATTCGGTGCGCGAACTGCTCCCATCGGTCGAACAACAAAAATGGTCTCCGGCTGGCACCTGGAAATCGCATGAGTCGCCCACCTCAAGGGCATTCCGCAACTATCAAATCTGACAGAAATGGCAGAAGATGTTCGACCACAGTCAAATGTATTTTGCTGGATCTGCATACAGTGGGTACACTCTGAGCTCCAGTTGATCATTGTTTATTCCATTTTATTTTTGATCCTTTTTAACAGTTAAATCTTATAAAACAGAGGTGTAAAGCACCAAAAAATAAAAAAAAAATGGTTATGAAACGGAAAAGATAAATTGGTTGAGGTTTTTCTTTTTTTCACAATTTTCTTTTTCGTCATATTCGTGAAGAGATGCATGCCTCTGCTGATCAAAGTGAGTTCCAGTTCTCCTTGATATATAAGAACGCGATATTTTCCTCTGATAAAGAGCGAATCAACTGTGGAGTGATAGGTTTGGCAAAAAGAGGTAAAATGCTCTGCTACCGTAATGTTGGCTGGGAATGGACAATTAAAAGTTGTTCAAAACCCCCAAAAATGAGCGTAAAATGATTAAAAATCAAACTCTTTAAAAAAATTGACAAAATATGTAACAAAATTTTAACAATAAAAGTGAATTTTGGGAGATATTTATGGACTATTTGTGAAAGTGACTTCTTCAAAAAGATGAATGTATGAGGAAAAGTCAAAGTTGGCCAGCAGAAGTGAAGGACGCAGAAACAGGGGGGCCAATCTGGAGGAGAAGTGGAGCGAATGGAGGGGCACGGAGTGGGCACTTGAAGGAGTTGGAATTTAAATTCAAAATTTCGAATTTTCGCTTTGATTTTGGCTTTAATGAGCTTAAAAGAAAAATCCGCCACATATAAATCATTGTCGGATTTCTAATAAAAATATGGACAGATGGAGGATCCTGGTAATCAAGGAATCCAGCAGGTATTGGAAATTATTGAGAAAAATTAGGGATGATAGTAAATTTTAGCAAGAAAATGAAAAAAAATTGCAAATTACCCCCTCCCTTTTGATCAGATCGTGGAAATTCCCCGTTCTCAAATTATTTAAATGTGTTATTTAATTAATTGCATAAATTGCTTACAAAATATGTTCCAGCACCGCGCAAAAGTGAAGAGCCTAAAAATGGAATTTTACGGAAAAGTTAAGCGATTTTCCACACCATCAGATCGGGTCCTCCGAACACTGCCACCAACAAATATTGTTGAACAGCTCGAAAGGGCAAAATGCCAAGGAAGGACTGNGGGGGGGGGGGGAAACAGAAATAATATGCGGATCACTTTGACATTTGAATATGGCCTATCTTGTAAATGATTCCCACCTTTGTGCCAGAAAACGTTCACAAAAGTCGACGGTGTCCTCGACGGAGAGTCCGGACGACAAGAACAGAGCGGAGATGAACCAATCATTTGGGGTCGGTGCCAACAAGCGGATTTGGGACATTTCGTGCCTTAGATGGGCTCGAGTGCCGGGTGCCACCTTCAAAGCTTTGGCATAGTCCGCCAGAAGGCCGAGCCATTCACTGTGAGGAGGCTGAACTTATAATGGAAGTGATCAATAAGTGGAAAGTGGTGAATCATAAGTGTAAATTCGTCCTTAAACCATCTACAAGCCCTAGTGCTTAACTTTTGATTAAAACCCTTGCTAGAACTAGAACCATCGAACTCATTAACCTTACACTATACAATTCTGCGATTCGAATTTTTGCAGCAATATCTAGTACGATTAAATTTTAAAAAAATTCCCGATCAACAAATATTAAATTTGATAAGAATCACCGGTTTAGCGACGAGTCTGTTGTGTTCCGGCCTTGGCCAAAACCTTTGCGCGAATGCCTTTAGCACCGCGAATGGCCTCAACTGCCATTTGGATCTCCATCCGGGCGAGAATACAGTGCGCAGCAATTCCCTGCGGCTCGCCGGCGTATCCTCCTTTGGCAGGGCGGAGAACCAGAACTTGGCGTCCGCCTCCTCCAGCGTTAAGGGCACCGTCGGCGACAATGGAGTGATCTGGCCATCATCGCCCAGATGTTGTTCGGCCCAAGTTACTCCATCATTTCCGGAGATTGTTCCATTTCTTTGGTCGCTTCCCTCCACATTCTCTCCGTTCTGCGGTTCTTTCTCGCTTCTTTCATCAGTGACTATTCCATTCATTTTCGTGACTTTTTCTTCATCATTCATTGCGTTTTGCCGCTCGTCCCCTCCGCCGATTCCGTTCAACTTTCTATCAATTCCATTGGCCATCATCCTGTTCCTCCGTTCATCTTCCAGATCCTTTCCCTCCGTTTGGGTATCTTCCATGGTGATTATTTTGCCTCCAATCATTTCGTCCCATGCTTCCGTCCACTTCAGCCTCTCCTTCTCCTCCTCGTCCTTTCTCTCTCCTCCTATGCCTTCCTCATCCGATTCTTCATCTTCTTTTCCTCCATATTTCTTCTTCATCTGATCAGTTCCTTCGTGCCGATAAAGTGATTCGGGAATATTTTCAATCGCTTTATGGATTTTGTCCAATCGATTGAATCTTCCGAATCGATGTTCAGAGGGGGCAGCGATCACCGAATGTGACAAAAATATACAAATTCGCTGGGCTAACTCGTCCAGAAACAAATTTCCCGAATGGACTGAGCAGTACTTGCGGATCAGCTAAATTGGATGAGAAATTTAACATGATTTTAAGCTTTTTCTGCCTTACTTGTGCCAATCGGGCACCCAAATTTGGCATAAAATGTCTGAGTTCAACCAGCACATCCAAATTGGCCACCAGAAAGTCCATTCGGCTAACAAATTGGGCCAATTCTTTGCGTTTATTCTGATGACGCTCAAAATCGACGAATTGCTCCACGAGTTGATCACCAAAACGGCCAGATCGGAAATGATCGGCCAGCAGTCTAGGCTGAGTGATCATTAGGAAGATCGAGGTTGGCACAGGGTCTTCCTGCAGATGATCCATCCGAAAGTCCATCGGAGCATTCGGCAAGAAATCCAAGCAGTTGATGCGCTGTAATCTTTCCTCGACAAGAAAAGTTTCTTCTGTGTCTTCCGCTGAAGATGCGCATTGCTTGATATTTGATCCGGCATCGCTGTGTTGTTGTCCGGGATGGATGTTGTTGGCCTTGTCATGTTGGCTGATCACTCGATTCAACTGAAGCCTGTTGCTGCTCTTGTTGTTCCCATCATTGTAGTTGATCAGACCACCGGGTTTCCTTCCAACTCCTTTTTCTTGTAATCCAAGAAATCGGAGCAGTTCAGTTATTGCCAGTTGTTTCTCATCCTTGTTCAGTTCAAGGGCCATCGGGAAGTTGAGCCAAGCTTCGTGAGGTTGGACCAGCGAAATGTCTTCGAGGCATGCCGGCCCCATGGCGACCCTGTTCAAAGCTCGGCCCACCGTTTTTTGCCATTGGCGCCATTGGTCGGATGTGTGGTTGTCGCGGATGGTCAAACTTGCCGTTGTGATGATCAGTCGACGGTGATCGGGCTTTGAAGGGTCCAATTTGGGGATGTTGGGAATCAAAATTGTATGGATCAAATCGGAGAAGGTTGGCAACAGCTGGTCCATGGAATACCGCTCGAATAATTTGTTAAACAGCTGAATTTGGGCAATTTATGGAGTTTTAAACGCCGCAACAAACCTGGATTATCAGCTCCGATGATAATGGATTATCATTGAGATTTATCAGGTGATAAAGATGTCTTTGCACCATTGGAAGAAGATCATCGGCAGAGGGAAGCGATGGACAATAAGTGAGCACATTGAGGAACACCTTCAGAGGCACATCGATAAGGGCGGAAGGAGCAGAATGATCGAGGAGCGAGAACAGAGGCACCAGGAACAGATCGCAACACAAAAGCGAGGCACCGCAATCAGTCTGCAAACTCCAGAAGAAATTTACCAGGGAAAACCCGATGAGATTGGTCTTTGAAGCTCACTTTATAAGGTAAAATCATAAAAATCTTTTGGCCATATTTCCAATTATTAGGTCGCTTGGCCTGACATCCTTCGAGAAGAACCGACATCCCATAAATAATTGCCTAATAAAGCCATTTTTCATTAAAAGGCTCAAATTTCACAAAATATGCCTTTGGACTTGGACATAACTCCATCAGTTCAACTGACTTGGCTCGTCTCCAGCATACCCTCCACAATGACTCTTCTGGCCACGGCGAACCCTTTGGGCTTTTGGCTGCCCAGGGGAGGAGCCAGGACCAGGGAGAGGAATTTGAGCAAGGCCGAACAGAAGGAATGGTGGAGTTGGACAGGGTCGGGGACAAGTTGGCGGAGGAAGTTAAACATGGGGGAGTGGCGGAGACAGTGCTGGAGCACGGAGCACTGGAAGGCCCAGTAGAAGGGCAGATGCCGAAGAGCCGGCTGGACATCACCATCGGCGAGACGGTGTTCCAACTGAAAATTTGGTAAATATGCAACTAAAATCGAGAAAAATCAGGGTTGTTCTTGAAAATATTTATATATGAACATCTTAAGTGCTGCTACATCAAAAAGAAAAAAAAACAAAGAAAATAAGCTAGCCAAACAAATCTGTCTTCAAATAGAGATTTACCTGCTCGTAGTGTTCCAGCACTTCATGGACCAATTCCGCAAATTTGGGCATCATCATTTTGCGAATTTCCTGCCGATGGATCCAGGGTCGGATCCAGCCCAGCTCCGGGTCCACCCTGGCCATCATGGCCAACTGTCCTTCGGGTGTTGGGCCTCCGCCACCTCCGGCACTGATTTCAGCCGTCAACATTTCCATGAAACTGTGCACAATGCTGTCGACGGTGTGTTTGGCAAAATGGCGCCAGATGCAGGGACCATTGGCCAAAATCTGAAAAAATTGCAGATAGGGACATTATGAATTTACCAATGAGGGGAATCGATATTAAAGAATTATCTCACTAATATTATCTGGATATGATTGAAATCTTGATAGCAAAATATGGCCATAAAATACTAAATCATCCGATTTACCTGACAGAGGAATTCCACAAATGCCATTTTGTCGGTTCGTCCCAGATAGCGAGCTCTCATTACTCCGAGTGCCACGCGGGACAAATAAATTGCACTTTTGAGCCAAATCAATTCATTATGACAATCTTAAGAGGGAATAATTATGAGTTTAACATTTCAAATATTTTACTCAAAATTCGTGCCATAACATGCATTGTGTCGTTGAAAAGCAAGGAAATGGGCAGAATGGCATGCAAATGGCCGAGGAAAATTTCGAAGGCCTTTGATTTTGAAAAGGTCAATGGGGAGAGGAAATTCAACTTCTGGATGTTGGTCAATCTGAAAAAGGAGCATTTTCGAAGGGATTAAAATCGTACTAAATTAAAGAACAAAATAAGCTTAATAATGATAGTAAGGATTGTGAAAAAATCAGTTATAGAATTATATCTCTCAATACCGAATCATGTTCTGTGTCAAAAAATTTGCAGAATTGGGTGAAAATTAAATAAGAAACCCAACATACACAATATAAAAATACAAGACACGCACGATAAGCTTCTCGCTTTCGTGACAAAACCAGTAAATGACTACTGTAATGGCGCCAATTCAATTTGTTTTACCAAGCATGTGCCTTTTATAAACATGAGTATTCAGTCGTGAAAATTTACAATGTTGACAATGAATGAGTAAATTGATTTTCATAAATTTGATTTTTCCATTTCCTCTAAAAAGTACTTAAATTCATGTTTTTGTGTTTTTGTCTCTCTCTTTCCAATCTTCTGCCTCTTTTTTAATCGAGTTGGATCCCCTTCCTTTTGCCTAGATATTATTTCTTTAAAATGGACGCTTAAAGTAGATTTGGCCATTTATAAATTGTGATTAGGGCCTTCTCGTCTTCCCACCGAATGTGCTGCTCAATTCCGTCCGAAGTGATCAGTCCCACCACATTCTGCATCTCCTCCTCTGGCCACTCTTGCATGGAATGATCCAGCGAAAATGAGCTCAACGCCACCATCCCATTTTGCTCATCATGATCATGACCATGAACATCTTTGGCGCCGTTGTTCTCATCACATTCCGAGGATGACGGATACGAAAGTGGTGGTGGTGGTGGATGATCATCGTCCCAGAGGAATCCATTGAATTGTTTCTGTTGGAATGGGGAGAAAGTGCTTCTTGCTATTGGAATGTTTCGGAATTCGGACCTTTTCATCATTGCCCATTCCCCAGTCACTTTTGGCCACATCCAATTTGGCCATGTTGTCCCAATCAGATTTCGTCCTCTTGTCCTTCTGATTCTGATCATATTTGTTTCTTTTGTCCTTCTGCTTATTCCGATTAAATTTGGCCCTTTTGTCCTTCTCTCTATCCTGATCAGATTTCGTCCTCCGATCAGCCTCCTTCTTGGCCATCCTGTCCTTCTCCCCCTTCTTCTGTAATCTCCATAAATCGTGCACCAATTGTCTGCACAATTCCGTCGCTTCGAGATGGAATGCGGAAAAAGTGGTCGAGTTCTTGGCCATCTGATCGGAAATTCCCTGCATTTTCCGTTGGACCACCAAAGGAGTTGCGCTTCTAAGAGAGGACGATGAACCGGGGAATTCGTTGTCATCGGTCCAAAATCCGAGCAACGAATTATTTCCATCGGCGGAGGGTTTATTGGTGGTGGAATTTGGGGGCAAAAGTGAGTGATTGTGGTGATGATGGCAGCCAGGAGTCAGATCGATCAGCGAATTCCTAATGAAATTTGGCCAAATTACCCTTTAAAGTGCTGGTCAGATCAGTAATGGGAATCGATGTACGATAGCAATAATAACCGTTGAAAAACGCTTTGAACCAGCGTCTTTTGAAACGAATTCCTTATTGTAATCTAACACAGAAAAAGTGCATGAAAAGAGAAAAAGAAAATAGACGGATAATATTAATTAACGCAACATGTTTTCGTTTTCGCGTTATAAAAAGCGGAGCTAAAAAATGAATTGGAATTATCAGGGTTTTTTACGCTATTACAAGGTTGAGTCTACTGATAAGATTTGCCAAGAATTGATCATATTGTTTGGACTCTGAACTTGCCTGACAATTTCTGTGTCTATGTCCTTTCCGAGCACTTCAGCCAACCGTTCCTCCAGGCATTCGACTAGATTCGGACGTGCTATTTCTGTACGGACAAATTCTGCGAACAATTCTCGCAGTCTGTCATTGCTGGTGTCCTGCTCCATCTACGGGAAATTTTTCGTTTTTAACTATATATATTGTGTATAATAAGTATATATACTACTGGGGTGATTAAACGACCCAATAGTCATTTGAAAAAATTCAAGGTGAAAATTATTGAAACGAAAATTTGATTTCAAAATTACAAAACAACAACAACGAAACACCGTAAAGTGCGGAATTCGGTCTTTCGTGAGCCCGCTGTTTTAGAGTAACACGTCAGAGACGCATAATTCTCGTTTTCTCTGCTCCTTTTTTGCACTGTCTTATTAGAACCTTGGATTTTCCCCGCTATAGGGTCGATCGGTTTCGTTGAAACGAGAGAATGCTCATGAAAAAGTGTTGAAGAAAACGAAAAGAGTGCCCGTGAAAAAAAAATGCGTGCTCATTGCTACTGTAGCACGTCCGCTAACTTTTGGGTCAAAAAAACTTTCGCATAGTATTTGGATATTGGGAAAAAAATAGAGAAATCTTTTTGGAATGGATATTTTACTTGTGTTGATAGAGACATATTTTAAGGGTGGGGAACAGAGGGGGAAGAAGGATGGAGCAGGATAATAGCCACTAGCGGAAGGAAGTTCCGGGGTGAAGTTTTGCCAATACCGTGCAGCAAGGACCTTGCAGATAAAGGGCCGCCGAGAGCTATTCCAACATAAATTCATCTTTGGGCGTGAAAGATTTATACATTTTGTAATGCAAAGGTCATATCCGACTTTTTTTTAATTCTCCATATTTTGCAAGTGATGGTGTATATTATATAAATCTCACATTAAAATTCTTTGGATCGTATGAGATTAATTATGAACCAAACGGTCTCTAGGGATCTTTCGTTTGGGAACTTCCTCTATACCAAATACCAACGCTTACAGGCACCCCTTTAATGTTTTAAGTATACCCGTGGCCATAAAGAATGTTCCAATTTTTTCAAACAATTCTGAAGCGAAAGATAATAGCATGCAAAAAAGAGAGAACAGAAAAGAACCAGCCAAAAGACCAAAATTTGTCAAGAATTCAAAAAAAAAACACATTTCGTGTAGAACCCGCAAAATGGCATTTAGACCCTCAAGATATTATGTAAATCGCCCAAGATGAGATATAGAAACCGCAAATAGCATGTGTTAATAGAGAATTTTTGATTTTTGGCTGATGAGTAGACGAAATTTGGTTTTTTTTGGCTGACTAGACGAATCTTGGTCTAGACGAATTTTGGTCTCGACGAATCTTGGTGCAGCATATACAAATTTTTTGTACAGAACATGCATGATACTTGGTAGCTTGGTACCAGGGGTGGACGCAATTGCGGATTGCGGATTGCGAGTTGCGGAAATTGCGACCTTTTTTGGGTTGCGGATTGCGGATTGCGAGTTGCGGATTTTTTCGTAAAATCCGCAAAAAATCCGCAATTTTAAGCACCCCTAAGTTCGAGAAATTTTGAATTTTTATTAAGATCTTGGTATGAAAAAACAATGTTAATGATGAATAATTTTTTGATTTTTTTCACTAAATGCCATCCTGCTATGATATATGTTCAATTTTTATTTTTATTCTTCCTCTTAATATTATTATTTTAAAATTTCAGCCGATAAAACTATGTCAAAAACTCCTGCAAATTGGTTTTATTATTTCGATGAAAAGGTGAAGGGAATTGTCACTTGCAAAGCAGAAAAATGTGACTACACGAAAACTTTGAATAAATCCCGCAGCACTTTTCCACTTTCAACGCATCTTCAAAATCACCACCCACAACTTTTCAAACAACGTGAGGAATATATTTCCAAGCAGAAAGCACAAAAAGAGAAATCACTTCATTCAAACCCTTTAAAACGGTCTTTTGCAAACGCTTTTTCTGAGCCTTGTTCGTCTACAGATGTGCCACCGCCAGATATCAATGAAAATATACCCGAACCATCAACCATTGTTTTATCATTAAAAGCAAAACGGTAGCTATGTATATTCGTATGAGATCAAATATCAATAACAAATATTTTTTAGGCCATGGGATGCTGATGGTCCGTCCACTCTCAGGGCAAACAGAGCATTAATGGAATTTTTGGCAACTTCTGCAAAGCCATTCAAACTTGTTGAAAATGCGCAATTTCGCAAATTTTGTCAGGTTTTACAGCCGAATTATTCTCCGCCAGGAAGAAAACATTTTTCGCAGTATGAATTATCAGAACTCCACAACGAAATTAAGGTTAAAATTGCTTTTATTATAATTATAAATTAAAAAATTAAGTCGAAATTGATACGCGAACTAGAGGCAGTTGAATATTGTTCCCTGACTACCGATGGTTGGACATCAAAGGACAATAAACATTCTATAATATCACTTACATGTCATTTTCTTGATGCAAAATTACCCGTTACTGCTTTAATCAAAGATATTGAGGTATAATATGAATTATTAAATTGTTTTTTTTCAACTTTTTTTAGGTGCGCTGGAATACCTTGTTTTTGATGATTGATCGTTTCATTAAAAACAAATCAGCAATCACTTTATTGTCAGTCGATCATGCTGAATTGCCTACATTTTCTTCGGATGAATGGAAATTTTTTGGTTCAGTTTTTATATTATTTTGACTAAAAATATTATTAAGGCATTATAAAATCTATTTTGGAACCGATTTTTGAGGCCACGATGGAACTACAAAATAAAGAAAGCTCAATTGGAATAATAATCCCTCTTTACCGGGTAATATTTCTCACTAACTCATGAAATTCAGCATAACAATTTAGACAATTATCCATATTTTACGCAAAAATGAAGAAGAAAAATTTTCAAAGGCTAAATTACAAATTATTGAGTCAATGGAAGCGAGATTTTCTGGGATCGATGACAGAAAAGAATTTGTCATTGCAACATTTTTAGACCCCCGTTTCAAAACAGCCCCTTACCTTGATCAACTTCGGATTGAAGAATATAGAGAATGGGTGATGGCGGCAGCAGAAGAATTACAAAACCCAAATGTACTTTTTTATAGTAAAATTCTGAAAAAAAATTTAAGGGTGATCTTGAACTATTTGTGGCAAATAATCGCACCAGTGAAAGTTCTGAGGAAGGAATTTTTTCACAATTCGAAAAAGATATTGTGGGTTCCGCCGAATTTACTTACTACGTAAGTAATTATATTTTGATTTTTTTCAAATGTTTTTAAGGCGCCAATTGCGAGTCCACCTACCATCGAAGCAAGAAAAAAAGCAGAACTCGAAGTAAATGAATATTTGCGCGATAAAAGACTGAAGATAAAGGCCAATCCATTTGATTACTGGAAGGTTAATTCAGAAAAATGGCCACTTTTAGGGAAATTAGTAAGAAAATTTCATTCTGCCCCTGCTACTAGTTCTGAAAGTGAGCGTTTGTTTTCTTCAGCAGGAATCATAGTCAGTGATCTCAGGAAAAGTCTCTTGCCCGAAAATTTAGAAATGTTACTATTTCTCCACCATAATATTCTTCTTTCAAATGTTTAAATTTTACTCATTATCAATTATAAATCTCATTTATCACCAAAAAATGTTTTCTTTTATCAATATACATTTATATTTTATAATTTGATTTTTTTGAAATTTTTTGGAATTTAATTAATTTTTTTTTCAAAAAATTGCGGATTGCGGGTTGCGGATTGCGGAAATTGCGGCCTTTTTTGGGTTGCGGATTGCGGTTTGCGGATGAAAAATTTTGATTGCGAATTGCGGGTTGCGGATGAAAAAAATTCGATTGCGTCCAGCCCTGCTTGGTACATGATACTTGATGCGTAGAGATCGACATTTTGAAAAAACCAGTATCAGTAGACAGTATCATATCAGTAGTCGAGTAGACCAGTACACAGTAGTCAGTATTAAAAACACTGGAAAACTACTGTACTGATTTACCACTGATTTGTTCTTTATCAGTACTACGGCGCATTTTATCAGCGTTTTTGCTAGTACCAGTACTTTTTTAAGCAATAAAATTTTTTCAAAAGTGTTATGCAAAAATGAAAAATACTCACAAAAAGGTATTAATTTAATTAAAATTAACTTTTTTATATATAATTAATAGGGTTCAAAATTTTAGGGAAATCCCTATTTTTTAAAAAGACAAAATCGTAGGAAAACGATCAAAAACACGGTTTTAGATATATTTAAACATATTTTGAGGAACTTTTTTTCCCTATTTTCCCTATTTCTTATGCCCGGCTGGATTTTTCCCTATTTTCTCCCTATTTTGGCCATTTTTAAAGAAATTCTTCATAAAAATGCAGTAAAACCCAAAATTTTGGATTTTTTGGGAAGAGTTTTTTCAGAAAATTTTTTTCCGAAAATTTTTTGGAAAAATTTTAGTTTTTTTCTTAAAATTTTTCAAAAATTTTTTTCACAAATTTTTGAAAAAATTCAAAAAAAATTTTTTAATTTTATATTGTATGAATCTTCAATTTTTATATTGAAAACTTCTCAAGATATGGTTAATTTGGTTTTAAAAAAGGCTTAATATGCCTTTTTAGACGAAATTTTTGAATTTTTGATCATATTTCGAAAATTTTTTTTGCCTATTTTTGCCTATTTCGCTACTTTTCTCCCTATTTTCTCCCTATTTGGGCCTTTTTTTGCTCCCTAATAGGTCCCTATTTTGGCTTACGCGTTTTCCCTAAAACTTTGAACCCTAATAATTAATGTTATATCAATAATATCTCATCATCATCAGTGATTTTCAAATTAATAACGCAAAAAAGTTAGGTGTGCGGGAAAAGGGAAGGCGGAGGAAAAATGAGAAAAAATTGAGAAAAATAAGAACAAAAAAGGCAAAATTCAACCAAAAAATTCATTCAATTTTGCGATATTAGTATTAAAAAAATTATAATTTTCTCGCGCGGGGACTTTGTACAAATTGCTTCAAAAAAATAACTTAGAAAGATAGATTTCCACATTTTTCTGAAAAGCTTTTATGACGGCCCATATGACAGCCGAAAAACGAAAATAGTTTTTTTTTAATTTTTTCTTAAGAAAAATGCCTATTTTGATAGATGGTTTAGGGATTTTCAGTCAAAATTTTCCGATTTAGTGGTAAATTTTGCCTTTCTTAGGGGTGCAAAAATTAGTACTGTAAAGTACTGTATCAAAACCCAGTATCAGTACACAGTATCAGTAGTCGAATAGTGCCAGGACACAGTACTAAAAACACTGAAAAACTACTGTACTGATTTTACTACTGATCAGCGAAAAAACCACTAGACAGTACGCAGTACTACTGGCAACTACTGTTCAGTACCATTGTTCGATCTCTACTTGATGGTCATCTTGGTTACCCGTCTAAGAATAATCGTTGCTATGCATTTGAAAAAACATTTTATGAAACGAATTTTAACACAAAACGAAGAAAAGAGCAGAGGCAGAGGAGGATAAAAGCGGAATAAAAAATTGCAGGCAGCTGATCAGTGAGCTGGAATTGTGGAGTTTCACTCTCGATTTTCTTTTCAAGCTTCACATCACTGTTTATCGATCACATTAGTTCGATCAACTTGATCAAAAACTTTGCTCATCAGACTGACTGAGGGAGATTTTCTTTGTTCCATCTTTCATTCATTTGAAAACAAAATTTCCTACCCATGAATAATCTCATTGAGTGAGGTGGGAATGGGAAAAATGCATTAATTTTACAACTATTCGAGCACTTTTTAACTAGTGATTTGGATAAATTTTCATTTTATGAAATTCCCTTTGAGATCATTGAATTATTGTATTATAAAATTTTTTTTGGAAGTCTTATCCTTATCAAATACTATAGCAAATCGAATTTTTTATGAGCATAAATTCTTATTAAGCAGTACAACCACTCATTATTGCCTTAAAATTAAAATGAACATGGCATCCTCCAAGCGATTGCTTCACCATTTTCTCACGTTTGCACCCCTACATTCGAAAAACAATGCATTTCTCGCCAGACATGGGTAAATAATTAATTTTGTGATATAGTATTTAAAATTAATTAATATTTGATTATTTTTTCAAATTTTAAGTTCGAGTTGGTTTGGCAACGTCGAAATGGGTCCACCGGATGCTGTTGGTCATAAATTTATTTTTTTCGTAACCCATAATTTAAGATTCTTGGCATAACCGAAGCATACAAACGGGACACAAACCCTAAGAAAGTCAACTTGGGTGCGGGTACCTACCGTGATGATCAAGTTCGTTTTCATTTTGGAATTTTATTACCCATTTGGCCTAACTTATTCGGCCTAGGGATTAGTACACGAATTCTTATCAGGGATTTTTCTTGGCGTAATCCAGAGCCTTGCCTAAATTAATCCATTTAATTACATTTCACCAGCCAGATTCATCACTTTAAAGGCCATAACCCCATCATCTCCTCTCTCCTTTTTCCACCTCATGCCCCTTAACAAACCTCTCCCCCTGTTAAAAGATTTAGTTTAGGATTATACTTATATGTACTATTTTTTATAGAATGGACTATTTTTTATACATATTTATTTTCCCACAGTCAAAAATCTTTCAATTTTATAATTACTATTAAACATGATGAATTAATTTACTGACTGTTTTTAGGGCAAGCCATATGTTTTACCGAGCGTGAGGCAAGCTGAGCAAGAAATAGTCAATGCCCAGATGGATAAAGTTCACATTTGGATTTTCTTGCGGTTTAAAACAAAACTTTCAGGAATACGCTGGGATTGCCGGGATTCCCGATTTCACTGCCAATGCCATCAAATTGGCATTGGGAGAGAACTCGGCGGTGCTCAAAGAGAAACGCAATGTGACAGTGCAAGCCGTGTCCGGGACAGGCGCCTTGAGAACCGGAGCTGAATTTTTGGTGAGTATTCGTATTTAATGCATACATAATTTAATTGGATTTAAAAGATATCTGAAGCAATAAATATTCATTTTGAATCAGGGGCGTAGGCTTGGGAGTGAATCACCCCTACCCTCGGGGGAGGGGGTCTCCGACGGCCCCGATAGGGGTCGCCCAGAAAATTTTGGCAATTTTTAAAGAAAACTCATTTTTTCTTTGTTTTTCAAAAAAATTTCAACAGGGGACCCTTTGATTTTTTTTGGTCTTGGCATCTGGGGGGGGGTGGGGATTCCACTTGCTGGCTAGGCCATGTTTTGAATTACTTTACAAAATGAATTCTTTAAATAAGTCATTTGTAAGTGTAGAATCAAAATTCAAAAATATCTGTTCCGAATATAATTAATAATTTTCCTTATTTTACAGTCCAAATGGTTTCCACACGATAAGGTTATTTATCAGCCGACGCCTACCTGGGGAAATCACATACCTGTGTTCAAGTTAGAAAAAAAGAATCCAAAATCTACCCCGATTTTTTTCTCTCGTTAGATTCGCCGGTTTTACCATCCAAAAATATCGTTACTATGACCCGAGCACATGCGGTTTTGACGAAAAAGGATGCCTAGATGACATCATGAAAATCCCAGAAAAGTCCATCATTCTTCTGCATGCATGCGCGCATAATCCGACTGGTGTAGACCCAACGGTAAACAATTAAAAAATTTTTGCCTTATTACTGCCATTCATCATTCAATTACAGCCCGAACAGTGGATCAAGATTGCGGAGGCATGCAAGCGTCGGAACCTTTACGTATTCTTTGACATGGCCTACCAAGGTTTTGCCACTGGAGATGTTGACCGGGATGCGCATGCGGTTCGCTATTTTGAACAATCCGGGCACAACATTTGCTTGGCACAATCGTTCGCCAAAAATATGGGTCTTTACGGTAAATTCTAATTTATTAATTTTTTCGAAAAACGTTTTTCAGTTTATTTTTTATTGTAAATTCTTTTTTAATATCTAAACAATCATATAGGCGAGCGAGTTGGAGCTTACACAGTCGTTTGCCAAGACCAAGATGAAGCAGCGCGAGTGATGTCCCAAGTGAAAATCTTGATCCGCCCGATGATCTCCAACCCACCCATCCATGGAGCACGAATAGCCAGCAAAATTTTGTCGGATCCGAAATTGCGACAACAATGGTAAGTGGGAAATGAGAAATAATTTCTAATTACCATACTACCTTATTTATAATTTTCTTAAGTCAAAATCATGAAAAAAAATTTTATTTGCTCAATAATTTTTCAGTTGAGAAATAATCTTTTGGAATTATTTTGTCAATGCATAAGTTACACCCGGGGTCCCGATAAAACATCCCCACATAAAACATCCCCAACTACAAAAACGAAATATCCCTAAGGACACAACATCTACAAAATAATTTCCCGTTTCAAAAATCTATATGTACAGGCCTTCAAAAATTTCCACGAGCGTAAGATTTTCAAAAACTCACAGGCGTCGGATTTCCAAAAAAAATCACAGGTTTCGGAGTTCAAAAAAATTTCAAAGGCTCCGGTTTTTTTCAAAAAATTTATAGGTCCGGTTTTTTCTAATAAATTTTCACAGGCCACGGATTTCCAAAAAAAATTCACAGGCCCTAGATTTTTAAGTTTTAATAGACCTTGGATTTCTCAAAAAAAAATCATACTTAATCCTCCGCAATTCAGATTTTTTAGAGTTTTATATTTGGAGATGTTTTGTCCTTGGGGATATTTCGTTTTTCTAGTTGGGGATGTTTTATGTGGGGATGTTCTGTAGGATAGGAGCGCCTTACACCCGCCCCATTCAAAGGTTGAAAGACGTGAAAGGGATGGCCGATCGGATCATAACGATGCGTACTCAATTGCGAGATCTATTGATCAAGGCGGGATCTAAGCGCAATTGGGACCATATTGTCAACCAGATTGGGATGTTCTGCTTCACCGGGATCAGCCCTGAGCAGGCATCCAAAGATCTATTTCATATCCAAACTTCGCAATATTTTTTCTAGGTCGACCGGCTTACTAAAGAGTACAGCATCTACCTCACCAGGGATGGCCGAATTTCTGTAGCCGGCATTTCCTCAAAAAACATTGAATATCTAGCCAATGCCTTGCATGAAGTCACAAAATGATGGATGTAAAATGATATGCATAGTGATAGCTTACATCAAAGTAGCTACCTTTCACATTTTTCAATCAAAATTGCTTTATATAAGAACATTATTAGCACAATTTATCCCTGAATTTGAAATATTTACTATAACTAGCTTTCATAATACGTGTTATCAATGTTGGCATTTCTAACCCTCCCATCTGTTATCAATTCGCGCATAAATTGATTCATTTTTAGTTCCAATTAGGCCATTGGATTTAATTTTAGGTTTCCTCCTGTACTCCTGTTATGAGAATTTGCTTTTCTTATTATTGACAAGTCTAGGGGAAAAGGTTTGAATATTCTGATGGATATGAATAATCTTTTATCAGCTGTGAAAATCTAATTTTGAGTAAATATTATCAAAGATAGCGCAAGCAGAATCGTGCAGTTCTCAAACAAATAGTATAGATGGTAGTAAAATTCAGGCAAGCGATCAAAAGAGATCGGTGAGATTTCCGGAAATCATTGAAATACATTGGGAGATGGAAAATCGAAATGCCATAAATGGGAAAGAAATTGAATGGTTCAGAGAAACAAACACCGGATCTGATAATCTATCGTGATGAATAGAGATAGCCGTTGTTCACCGGGTAAGGAGGTGGTGGTCCACCATCATTGTTAGGCACCGTAGCCGTGTAACTGACTAAAAAAATAAGATTATAGTATTTTTTATGAGGAATCTTGACGGTTCATAAGCATAACAATCATTTAATAAAACTATGGAAAGTGGAGGAGAGGAACCCCAAAAATTTAGTGTTCGCATGGTATATAATATAGTGAAATTTCCTCGAATATTAAGCAAAAGATCGAATTATAAATAAAAAAAAACAACGAGCTTTTATTCAAAAAATCCTTTGATTTTTAAAGAAGTTTATATAATAATATATTGGACCAAAGCCGTTTTTACCATTTCCGGGTTGATATTTGTCACGGTCCTCAGCCACCGCATCATTCTCGCGCTTTTTGTCATAAAGACGCTTGATGATGAAAGCTCCGCAGAAACAGAGTAGGATCAGAAAGAAGATGGTGCTGAAAATACCGAAAGTAAAATAAAAATCAGAAATGATTATTTTTCATTATTTCATAATTTAAATAATAAATAAATAAGTTTTCAAATTTATTCATTGTCTATGTAGTCTTTCATATGAACGAATATGGATTACCATGGTAAATTTAAAATTCAATAATCTTCGAAAAATATATAATAATGATGGCCGCCAAGAAAATTAAAAACAGCACCGAAAGTTGAGTGGGAAAAGGTTAAGGGTTAATTGAATGTTCAAAAAATATGAATCAACGAGCTTTTGTTGAAGGGATAGATATAAGATGCATTTCTTGAGGAATTAAGAAAAAAATTGTTAGAAAAAGTCAAATTAAAGGTGCTAGAACGAAGGACAACAACAAAAGTGGAGGCAAAACCCAAGTGGCATACCCCAGACCGAGTCCCGGACGCGAATTCCAACCGTAACCACCGCCGTAGCCCCCTCCGCCGTAACCTCCTCCATACCCAGCGGGAGCAGGGCAACACTCATAGCCACAACATTGCTTAAAATTAAAAAAAATAGATGGAATATAATTATTACCGGCTGTGACACTATTATTCGACATTTTGGTTAAAAAGAAAAATTAATTATTGTGAGTTTTGACAATTTTACTATTCACAAAAACAAAATATTAATTAAAAATAGGAAAAAATTATTTAGAAAAGGAATTGTAGAGCTAGAAATGAACGAGAATCAATTTCCGAAATTATTTTGTCTTACTAATTTGATAGCTAATAATTTGTATGACACATTAAATACCTCATTGTAGCCGCAACCCCAAACGATCTCCTTGGGTCGAGAATTGCCTCCGGGAAGGTAAACGTTGCCGAACTGCGGATCCGAAGGGTCAATTGGCATACGACACATGGTTTGGTGGGAATAACCGCCACCACCCGGGTAGTACTGGGAGCCCCAGTAGTAGTTGCGATTGTTCCAGCTGAAAATTTAAGAAGAAATTAAAAATGAGATGTTTTCCAAAAATGAAAATAATGTACTGCATTGGCGAAGAAGCTGATCGGATGATTGCTTTTCCGGCCTCCCAAGCTAACACACCCGCAGCAGCACCGATGACCATGTTCTTGAAGGTGTTGCCGCGTGAATGGGAGCCAATTCCACTTCCGCGAGAAAATCTAAATTTATTTACCAGTAAAATCAAATCATATAAAAATATGTATAACCGAGTGGATAAAATCCCTGCAAAAATTCAGATTCAGACAGATTCTCATCTACCATAACAATAAGAAATGCAAATTTAAAAAATCCAAAGAATGGATGTATGGAGGTGCGTTAAAAAATGAATTTCTCTGATCTTTAAGGAGATGTTCAGAATTTTCGATTCATGTATCACGTTAAATTTCACTATTAAACTGAAAACTGGAAAATCAAAAAATGGAATGGGATTTGCAAAATAGAGTTCAAACACGAACCGTCTTGTTCGTTCTTTCGTTCTTCTAGGTTTTTTTTACTGGCACGAATAAAGACACGAATCACGAACCCGAACTTTTCACGTTTTATCATCGTGACTTCGTTGTTTGGGTACTCTCTTAGTTCTGATTCGGGATTTTTGTTCGTGTTTTTCGTAAAAATTTTGAACTTTATTGTGAAATTGTAAACGCGAAATCAATTTTTTGATTTTTGTTCACCTTTTCAAAAATTCCTCTTTTATTCTTTTTTTTCTTGCCGAACCGGGAAATTGACCTTACTCCGCTTGTATATGTTCATCATGTTACTGTCTAAAAAACGTACGTGGAAGTTCGGTATCCACCACCACCACCACCACTGCCAAAGATCCCACCACTGCCATGGCTTTTTCCGGACCCAAAACCTCCGCCAGTTCGCCCAAAGTTCGGCTGGTGTCCACCGCTCCCGGAATGGGTTCCGCCTCCGCTGCTTCTGCTCCCGCCACCGAACAGTCCTCCTCCTCCTCGGTTCGCGGAGCTTGCGCGAGCCGCGGAAGCACCTCTGAATAGAAAAATATAAATACATTTTAAAAATGCCAAAAATAGTAAATACCGGCTTCCGCCACTTCTAAAAAGAAAAAAATAAATTTTATCTTTAAAATTAAAAAGAGCTTACCTTCCAAAGCCTCCTCCTCCTCCACGACGACCAACGATTTCAATGGAGCTCAAGAGGATAAGCAAAAAAATCAATTTGAATTTGTGGAAGTTCATTTTTTGTTCTTAATTTATGATGTGAAATCAAATATCAAAGATTCACTCAGTCTTGTAAAATATCTCAAAATAGGAAGGCCTCGATTCCATATTTTATTTTACGCCCTAGCATCGTCAATATGTGTTTAGGCCTTTAGCGGTTTTGTAATTTTGTCAATTCAAAATCTTCGCACCCATCATCCCATCTACAAAATCGAAAATAATCAGATGAGAATTAGGTAATGGTGCAAAATACCAATGTTATGCTAGTAAATACATAAAATGAGCGCAAAAACGCCATTGAATTCCAAATTTTTTGTAGCCCCTCGATTTTTTGACGCGGAGGCATGTTGTGTTAAAACATATTCTAATCTGATAATAAGAAATTCGCTTCGAACAATCGAGGATTCAAAGCAATTCAATCGGCGCCTAATTTTTATCGTAAATAGTACATCAAACAGCAGCAGTTCCCTGGCCAAGAAGATGTAGTATCAATCAATGAGCATGTGCAAAAGAAGTATAATGGGAAAGTGAATCGATTCATGTCATATGATATTGAATTGAATATGACTCATGTAAGTAATACATAGGTAATTATAAGACTCATGTAATAAAATTAAAATAGTCTCTCGGTAGAAATGGACTTTTCTAGGATCTTTTGAAGCGAATTCCTCCCTGTAAAATAGTACAGAAAAAGTGGATAAACGGAGGAAAAAGAAACAAACAACCTTCATTTAACATGGAATGTTTTCGCGTCATAAAATCGTAGCGCCGAAAATAAAATTTGATTTCTACAGGATTTTTACTCCGATTTTACATTACTAATGATAGTGATATGTACTTTAATTAAATGAAGAGATTAAGACAGACATGCTATCCGTGGTTAATCTCGATTGTAGGAGAAAATGAAATAATAAAGGAAATCTAAATCTTCTGGATCGAAGGTGATGAAATTGTTCAAACAAACATTAAAAACAGTGTAAAAGAAAAATGACGCAACTGCTAGCATAGCACCCTCATCATCATCAACATCAAGTTGAAAAATGAACGAAAGAGAAAAGCTTATGCAGACAGAGAGAGAAAAAGAATGGATAAAAAGGGAGGGAAACGAGGAACGACGAAACATCCTCGGGCAACAGATCGGCTACCTATCTGAGTCCCGAATGATCCGAGTACCGAATCAGCCATAACTTTTTTTTAAAGACTTGTTAGACCAAAACTTCAAATGTCAAATATATGCAGAATTTTATGCTCTATATTTCTGTCAATATGGTTTTTTCGAACTCCTTCGAAAAAGTTCGAATTTTTCGAAAAAACCGAAAATTCGCCAAAATCAGATTCTACCCAAAAGTTAGCGGACGTGCTACAGTACCATTGAGCACTCTTTTTCATAAGCACTCTTTTCGTTTTCTTCAACACTTTTTCATGAGCATTCTCTCGTTTCAACGAACACTTTTTTTCGTTTCAAATAAAAAATCCATTCCTAACTTTTAGGCAGAAAAAACAATTTTACAGTATAAGAATCGAGTAAATACATTTAATATAAAAATTTGAGTCCCGAGACTCAAAAAACTAATAATTTTATTGATAAATTTTTTTTTGGAATTTTTCAAAAAAAACGGATTATAATCGGAATAAGTCGTGAATATTGAAATCTTTTAGCATTTCTATGCCAAATTAATAATTTCATTCATTCATTCATTCATTCATTTATCGTCCAACAAAGGTCATATATAAGCAAAAGCAAAAATGACACTTAAATGTTGACATTGGAATACATTGTGAAAGGTAGACATATATATTTAAAATTTTTTGAGGTGGAGATTATTGAGAGGATGAGATAGGATTACGAGCAAATGAGAGTTCAGTTCGGATTTGCCAATTTTTTTTTTTAAATCTGATTCTGACGCCCATTTCAGAATAAAAATTGGGCGCCGCGAGAAACGCTTTGAACCCATCAATTTTTGAAGCGAATTCCTTATTTTAATCGGCTGCAGCAAAAGCGAATGAGCAGAGAAAAAGAAATCAGACAGCAATATGTTTTAATGCATCATGCTTTCGTGTCAAAAATCGAAGAGCTAAAATAAAATTTGGAATTCTCTGGCTTTTCTGCGCTGATTATGATTATATTCAAAATGACAGTCAGAATCGGTTTCTCTCCCAATGCCAATTTTATGGCATTGGCGGTGAAATTGGAAATCCCGGCAATCCCAACATATTCCCGGAATGTGTCCCAACATATCCAACATACAGAATATGCGGAGCGGGTCAACTGGGCGCCGCCAACTGGGCGCCAGCGATGATAAACTGGTCATAACTTTTTTCTGGAAGGGCAGATTTTTCAGATCTTGGTATTAATAGACAGCCCTGAATGTCTGCTACAAAATTGCAAAAGAGACCATCCAGTTTGGCCAAACTGAAAAAAAGTTATGGTCATATCTTTGGCCAAAATCACGATTTTATGCCTTAAATTGGCCATAACTTTTTTCAGCTTGGCCAAACCGGATGGTCTCTTTTGCAATTTTGTAGCAGACATTCAGGGCTATCTATTAATACCAAGATGTAAAAAATCTGCCCTTCAAGAAAAAAGTTATGACCAGTTTATTATCGCTGGCGCCCAGTTGGCGGCGCCCAGTTGACCGCAGAATATGTGTTAGATAAAAATCAAGTGATGAAAATCATAGATTTGACGAGACACATATGACAAATCAGACATCAAATTCGAGCTCAGCGTGTATGTAAAACCCCCTGGACACTCTTAAAATTGCTAAATTTGGCAGATAACTGCTGGTCGTCAACATGACATCCATAAGACGGCGAAGCCTAGCGGTGTTCCGGCCCTTGAGCAAGGCCTTACTAACGCCCATCACTCACGATCAAATTTGTATTGTACCCCTCCCCCTTTCACTGTAAGTGGCACAAAAAGAGTATAGTGTCCTTGTGAATTGTATGATAAATCGACTTTTATAAAAAAATATTTTTTTCAGGGGGGTAAACTGCAAAAGTACCGGATTTGGATTGCCGGAATTCCTAATTTCACCGCCAATGCCATAAAATTGGGCATTGGGAGAGAAACTGATTCTGGCTGTCATTTTGAGTATAATCATAATCAGCGCAGAAAAGCCAGAGAATTCCAAATTTTATTTTAGCTCCTCGATTTTTGACACGAAAGCATGATGCATTAAAACATATTGCTGTCTGATTTCTTTTTCTCTGCTCATTCGCTTTTGTTGCAGCCGATTAAAATAAGGAATTCGCTTCAAAAATTGATGGGTTCAAAGCGTTTCTCGCGGCGCCCAATTTTTATTCTGAAATGGGCGTCAGAATCAGATTTAGCGTCAAAAATTACATCAGGGACGATCATTTTACGGTAAAATTTTTTTAAATAAAAATGTGGACGCAAATAAGTACCAAAATTTCTTTAATGTATTATGAATATTTTTAAGTAAATAATTTCTAATTGTTTATTTTTCGTAATTGCATTGTCAATTTGCTCATTCATTTTTTTCAGGAGACTATAAAAGGATGCCGGTGGCCATTGGGTTCGTCCATTCTTCCGCCGCGTCTTCTTTACCCGTCTCCTACTACACACACACTATTTTCTTCATCCTTCGCCACCACCACCACCACAAAACCTATGAAGAACGACAACAGCAGCAGCAGAGGTCGTCGACGGGAGCAGGAAACAGTCGACGCAATGTCGCCACCGCCGTTTGTCTGCTGCAAGCACGGGGAGCCATGTGCAGTCGGCAGAGGCATACAACAACAGCAGCAGCAGAAGGCCCGTCGAGCGGAGGAAGTTCACGATTACGAAAGTGAGTGGTCCAGTCCATCGGTTCAAATCCACATTTTGGCGCCAATTTCAGATGTGACTGTGGCCGCGGTTGCCGACGTCAGCGAAAGTATGAGCCAACTCCCTGTTCGGCAGAAGTCGCTGCAGTACAAGGGCGACAAGACGGAACAGGGTGGGTGATTGTTGGTGCTTTCAAAAAACCTGAACTTCAAAAAGAACCTGAACATCCCTTGCAGTGTTCGTCAACCTGCACGACGATAGCTGCACGAGTTTGACACCGACAACGGTGACCGACGACTGGAGCCAAGCATCGGAGGAGAGCGACATCCGACGGCGGACTTGTTCTATTGATGCTGGAGGAGGAGGCTCACAGTCGACACTCTACGAGAATCTACCGACGACAGACGAGGAAAGCGGCAGTAGGAAGCAGGAAAAGCAGCAGGAAGAAGAAGGCCAAAAAACGAAAGTTCAGAGAACGAAAAAGCAGAAAGAGCCGGACTATGTGAAGATCCCGTTGCCGCAGGAACTGTTTGAGGATGATGATGGGAAAGAGCTGAAGAAGTTGACGAAGAAAATGGGAGGAGTAGCAGCAGCAGAGCGGAAGTCGAAGACTATGGTGGCCACTGACGACGAGGATGATGTCGATGTTGATGAGGAGGGGCAAGAAGACGAGGAACCCGGTGCTGGAGTGTTTGTGGACGCGCGGGAGCTGAAGGGTGCACGGCAATCGAGCGCGACACACGTGTGAGTTGATTTATGGCGGAAAAATGCGATTCAAACTGAAAGTTCTTGACGGGAAATTCGGTTTAATCGTGTGCATAATTTTTATAAGCTTCAGCTCTTTGGACCCACCAGCTGCTGCCGCCGCCGCTTTACATCAACGTTCGCCCAACCCCAAGGAGCGGCACGTCGAGTTCTACCTGGGCGCATGCACAGCCCAGCAGGCGGAGACAAAGTTCCCACAACTCGAGACATTCCGCCTGTACCACCGCGTGTTCCAACCAGATGAGGTCGAGCTACAGAAGAGGGGCGGCATACAGGCACTGCTACCACTGTTCATCGTCTACCGGAACGGCCAGGGAATGTGCCGGTGGGTAGTTTAGTGGCCAATTTTGAGCTAATTTTCTACCCTTTTAGCCACATCCGCATCCTTCGTTCTGGCAAGCATTGGCGCGTTAACATTGACGGCGAGCCAGTCTTCGCCGCCTTGGGCCAACTCGTGACTTTCTACGTGAGTTATCATACAGGGACAAATCAACGTTTCCTCTGTAGGAAAATAGTTGATTCAACATTGAGGATCAAAATGTTCAGAATGCTAAGAAAATTCAACTTTTGGTGGTTTCTGACTGCTGATGTACGATAAAAATTGGGCGCCGATTGAATTGCTTTGAATCCTCGATTTTTCGAAGCGAATTTCTTATTATCATCTGTCATGGGAAAAGTGAATGGGCAGAGAAAAAGAAATCAGACTACAATATGTTTTAACATAACATGCCTCCGCGTCAAAAAATCGAGGAGCTACAAAAACAATTTAGAATTCAATGGCGTTTTTGCGCTTATTTTACTCACACTATTTCCATCTTTCTCTTTTATCAACTCAATTGATTCTTTATGTTAATGCTGATTAGTTATCAATTATCATCATAGGTGTACAAGGGGGGGGGGTCAAAAATTTCGGCTGCGATATGCGATATACCCCCCTACCCCCCTCAGAGGGGTCAAATTTTGCGATATTGATTTTTTCAATAAAAAATTGCGAAAAAGTTATTTTTTGCACATTTTTTCCAATTTTTTAATATTTAAACATTTTTTCGTGCAAAATTGTCTAATTTTAGTTAGATTTGACCGTGAAAAACAGTTTTTGAGAAAATTGGTGGTCCGGCGGTCCCGATAGGGGTCGCCGCGAAAAATTTTTAAAAAATGGTCAATTTTTTCAAGAGAAAATTGGTCATTTTTGGTGGGAAATATTTTTGCGATATCGCAAAAAATTGTCAAAAAATTTTGGATTTCTAAAACTGCGATATCGAAAAAATTTATAGAAAATTTTGGATTTCTAAAACTGCGATATCGAAAAAATTTATAGAAAATTTTGGATTTCTAAAACTGCGATATCTCAAAAATTGATAGAAGATTTCGGATTTCTAAAACTGCGATATCGCAAAAAAAGATATATTTTTTATTTTTCCTCCTTTTTTCCTCTTTTTCCCCCCTTTTCCTCTCTTTTTTCCCTTTTTCCTCTCTTTTTCCCCTCTTTTTTTCCTCGCACCCCCGATTTTTGCGATATTGATTTGAAAATCGCTGCGATATGCGATATTGACCCCCCTTGTACACCTATGATTATCATTGTTCTTATAACCTTTTATTCTTATATCTTCCCTCTTCCATTTTCAGGACATCTACGCCTCTTTCGCCAACGGTATGGAGCCCTTTCCTCGTCGTGAGAATCGCGACGAATCGGAAGAGGAGAGTGACATTGACGATTTGTGGTGATTGTGAGTTGAGGAGGACCAATGATGATGATGATCGGAGTGGAGACAACCCGCCGCTGTGTTACGTATGTTAATAAGTTGCGATTTGGTGATCAAAATTCGTCGTATTGTTCGATTATTGTATATATAATGTGTATATATTGTATGTGTAGAATAGGTATTTGTTGTGCATTTTCTCACACCCCACTTATGTATTGTCAATTTGCCGGTGTTATTATGCGGGTGTATAAACGACCTAGTTATGTATGTAAAAATAGATTTTTAATTTACACGTTTGGTATTTTTATGCTAACTTAATTTTTTTGAATTCCGGCACCTCACGATACGGATGCATTTTTCAAATTAAAAAAAAACACATTGTTTCATACGAAACTAATTTTTCTCACTCGCTATTTCTCGTTCTCTATCTCTTCTGTCTTTATCGGTAGGGATAGTGAAGGTTTCGGTTTCAGTTTCGGGTTATTAGCTTTTTAAGGCAACTTACAGTAATATTCTTGGTGTAAAAGATTAGGCAGAAAATTGGCTACAAAATAGGCCAAAGTTCATCTGATTTGGAGAAAAGAATAAAAAGTTGTGTCAGGACCACAAGTACCAACCAACATATTCACATAGAAAAATCTGAAAGGTCCACCATTTAGAGAAGAAAGACTAGATAAAATTTAATTCCACCGGTACTTGTACAGTTTAGGTGCCAAATTTTTCAAAATCCCATTACGTGGAAATCAAAAATCCACATTTTTACAATTTCGCGGGTCACCTGAAGGTTTTCGGGGATGCTGAATCCGAATCTGACATCAGTTTTATCAACTGACCAAGAAAAATCAAGGATTTTATCACGTAGATGATTTTTTGTCAATCCAAGAATCTTAGATTTTACATGATGAACTGATAAAACTAATGTCATATTCAGATTCAGCATCCTCGAAAACCCTCAGGCGACCCGCGAAATTGTAAAAATGTGATATTTTCAAGGGCTTTTGGACTTTTTAAAAATTTGACACCTAAACTGTACAAGTACCCACTAATCGTAGGTTGGCTTAATCTCTCTTATTAGAGCAACCTGCAGGAACTAAACGATCATTTGAAACGATTTCCTTTGGTTGATGTTTTGTAGAATGCTCGAAACTCTCGGTTTCGAGTCAAGAAAAGTTTAGGGTTTTTGTGTTTCGGTTTCAGTTTCGGGTTATTAGCCTTTTTACACTTGATAAAGTGGCACTTTCGAACAATTATTGTAAATGAACGACATGCGAAAAAATTAACAATTTTGCTTATGAAAAAGGACCAAAATTTCCAACTCATCGGCTCTTATCGGGCCGCCTGCACAATGAAATTTTAAGCTTTCAGATCAAATACCATGTAGAAAAATTAATTAGCCTAAAATTATTTAATTTAAAATTTAAACTAATTTTTATTAAAGTTAAGAGTCTCGGGTTTCGACTTCTCGCTTTGATAAGTTTCGGTTTCGGGTCCAAGTTTCGACTTCGGTCTCGAGTTTCGGGAATTTTCAGGTTTCGAGCATCCCTAATGTTTTGATCGGAATATCTATCATCATATACATACATTATATCCAATTAAAACCACATAAAAAGTCGCCTCATCTCAATGTTTACAATTTCTAATAAAAGGAATTTATTGTTCGATTCGAGCTTTGTTTGTGGATTTTTGTGATTGTGAAAAGGGGCATTATTGAACACTGATCATCACAATTCTGTTATCCGGGGGTGATCATTCATGTTCTTCCTTCTCATTGGCCACTTTGGCCGTTGCCCATCTCCTTGTCCTGCTTCTGCTTCTGGCCCATCCGCTCAAAGTACTGTCTCAGTGCCAGTCCGTCGATGATCGCCGTCGCCTTCGGGGTGCGTCTTGCGCTGCTTCCGCCGCTGCTCCTGCCCGCCTTCACCCTGCGTCCGCCCCATCCGTTGCCCTCCTTGCCCTTGGTGCACCACTCGCATCCCCTCAGATATTCCCGCACTATTTCTTTGCTCACATTGGCAAACCGTTTCCGGGCCTCCACATACATTGCCTTCCGACTCCCGCCATGGCCCCGTTCCGTGTGGAATTTGGACAAAATGTCGAACATGTCCTCCAGACAGATGAACACCCGTCCGGTGTCCCGGTGGACCAACATCGCTTGGTTGCTGGCCGGATCCACCAGGGCCGCGTACTTCTCGCGGATCCGCAAGTCGGTCAACGACAATTGGCTCAGATCAACTCCTTCGGTGGCCTTCAGACGCTGGAGGTTGAACTCGAGCATCCGTCGACAGAGCATGTTCCGTCTCCGACATTTGTTGCGGTAACGCTCGGTGATGGCCGATTCGAAGGAGGAACGCCATTGGGCCATCTTTGGATCATCGTTGTGCTGAAGGGAAATGATTGGGATTTAAAAGAATTATCATATTTCGCAAATAATTATACATATAAATCCAATTAAATCAATGCTTATCAAAATAACTGGTTACCTGTCGTTCAGTGTCATTGCTGAATAGAGGAGACATTCCGGCGAATGTCTGCTGATCGTCCAGATCCAGCACCTCCACATCAGATTCGTCCTCATCCGAATCGGACTCATCCGTGCCTTCATTTTTGGCAGACTTTACTGAAGCCGTTCTGCGCTTCTGCTTCGGAGGAGTTGCGGCATCGATGGGCGTCGACAATATTGGTGTGATAGCAAGGGGCATCACAGAGGAGGATGTGAAATCAGAAGGTGGCAAAACGGATCCACCGGCACCGCCCGAGGAGGCGGCACATCGCGCAATGATCGCCGCCTTCCGGCGCCGATTCATTTTGTTGAGTAAACTGGTGCGGGTGAAGCTGCTGGTTGTAGTCCGGGAAGTTTGCTGTGGAACCGTTGTTGTTGGAAATCGATTCGAGGGGAATGGCATATCCGCCGGTGAGGGATCGGCATTCAGGGGCATTCCCAGGGGGAACAACAGTGAGTTATCGGGCATGATGCCATTGATGTTTTGGGTGTTGGAAGTTGTTGGGGTTGGCCCAAGTTATTGTTGTGTTGTTGATCTGGCAAATCGCTCCCGGGCAATCGCCTCGTTCAGTCCAATTGTACAAATCGGGGGAGATGAGTCGGCAGTTTGGCCCTGAAGCCATTGGTGTGTGAATGATAGGGCTTCCAATTGGCCAATTTGGTAGTAAAAAGGGATAATATCCATTGAAGATTAGGCAAAATAATAATTGGATTGTGGAAGGTGATCGGGGAAGAAACTGTGGCCAGATGGCAGTGAGAACTGACTATTTGAAGGGATGCTCGGGATGTGGGTGGAACATAGGTATCCAGAGATGGTGTTATGTGGCAAAACAGCAGCAGAGTCTTATGTCATTGAAACCATTGGAGAGAGGGGGAAGGCGGGGGGGGGGGGNGGGGGGTGATCGATGGAAAATGAAAATAAAATGGATGGATAGAAGGCATAATGTGTATCAGGAAATGGCATAGTATGCACACATCTGGTTGTGATGCATTTGGTATTTCTTCCAATCCATCGAATCCATAAAGGCGAAGGAAGGATGGATGGCCAAGGGGATGGGTGCTAGCTGGATGTCGATCGGTCGATTGGGTTTGGCTGATCACTTTTGTCCCAGGCAAGGCATTTGGCAATGTTATTGACAGATGCCAATGCCAATCCCATATTTTCCAACCAAAAAATGGATATTTGGGCCAAATTTTGGAGAGTGAAGGGGAAACATACAAAATGGAAGAGGAGGGAAGGCAGAAACACGTTTGATAGGCAAGAGCAAGACCATGGGCACAGAAAATTGTATTTGATGGTCTTGTGATCAGCATTTACTGGAGAACGATTGTAGGAATATTGGCCAAAAATATCAAATAGGAAGAAGATGTATTGATAGGGAGGGAGGAAGAGGAAGAGGAGGGGGGGAGCAGTATAAAATATACATATGAATATTATTATGGAAAATATTATAGCTATGCACAAAATACAAAATAGAAACCATAAATTAGCCGATGCCTGGAAATATATTAATGTACTTAAGTGTAATTCTGTTCAATAAATTGCCAAAATTGTTTTAGTGTGAGAGGAAAGGATGAGTAGAAGGGGGAGGGGGAGGGGGAGTGATCACCCGGAATTAGAATAAATTCTATTTTGATCATACGGTTGCGAGCAAAAATTTTGCCACATGACTATAACCTAAATTGGTGATTGTTCGGCATAATAATTCGGCAAAAATGCTTTGAAAATCCAACCAAAGCAAAAAAAAAAATGAAAAGTAGCCGATAATGAATTTTCTAATTCAAAGTTTATTAGATATCAGAGATATGTGTGTTTTCAGTAAGTACTATTATATCATTGATTATGGTGTACAGCCCAAGGTTTTTCAACCGGTGTCCCTAAGTCCAAAGGAAAACAATATGAAGCGAATGATTTTTCTCTTCTATCTTATATTGTCTTTTCGCGGCGAGGAAAAAGGAAAAGCGAGAGATAACATTGACAGACACTGTAAATTCGGTCAGAGAAGGTTCCTATGGACACCGATAAAAATTCCTCGATCTGTACGATTGTTTTTGGTACCGAATTGTCGTGATATTTCTTGTCGGATTTGAAGTTCATCAGGTAGGTTTACCCTTCATTTTTAGCAAATTTAGAGGGTTACTCGTTACTCTCGCATTGTTTTTTTACTGTGTCGAGTTTAAATGACCGAATTGGGTAGAATCAGAGCAAAAAAGTCAGAGAATTCCAAATTTTGCTTTAGCTCCTCAATTTTATGGAGCGAAAGCATATTGCCTTAAAACATATTGTTGTATATCTCTTTTTCTCTATCCATTCACTTTTCCTGTAGCAGATTACAATAAGGAATTCGCTTGCTCGGGAAATTAGCCAATCCGGATGATTACATTGGCCACAGATTTTATTTACAATTAACCAATGGTTTGGTATAAGCGCATTTCATAGCTAATTTTATGCTCTATCTATTGCCATCAAAAAGTTTTCCAACGCAAAGTTGGCCTTTCACAATACATTCGTTTTAAACAGAGACTCTTCAAAGAATAAATAGCAAAAATCATTTGGAAATTCCGAATAATTTGGCCAAATTCATTCAAATTGTTGATTAAGCTTCCATACAAACTTTGGCAATTGTAATAAATACATGTGATTATATTATATCAGAAATCGAATCTTACATTTACGATCTCTCAATTGGCTCATTCTTATAAAGATATGCCCTTGCGCAGTATCACTTCCGATCAACTCTGATGAGACATAACATGTACTAATTATTGGCCAAATGCTTCACCATCCCCCCTTCCCCTTCATCAGCATGACAATTTTGGAATTTTGGGTTGTTTCCCAGTTTCCATGGTGAGTTCCCTTCACGTGTTTCTTTCTTCTTTTTGCTTGATCATCCCTCCAATTACCCACTTCCACCCTAATACATAATGATAGTGCCTATGATATGAGTTGAGTATTTTGTAGTTTGGATAATTTATTCGGGAAGTCCATCGATTAAGTTTCTACAAAATGTCCTAAAAAGGTGTTATTATTGTTATATGTAATTACATAATAAATTGGAGATGGCTAATAAAGGAATGGACTTTGAGCTCTCTCACAGTGTATAATATTTAAATATCATTTAGGGGCATCTTCACCCTCTAAATATATAAAATATTCATTTTCTGACGGTTCATTTTTTATTAAAATGTGATGATAAGAGACATCGGGGGATGGGTTAAAATTCCCCCGATGAACGGGAAAATTTTATATCAAAAGGATTATCGATCATGGGAAGGGGGACCCTGTTCTTTTTCACTTTTTTGAACATTCACCCTTTGCCAATTTGATCATGAAGATAATTTTGAACCAAATTTATAGAGAATAATCACTACATTTGTCCCAGCATTGATCAGCCTAAGATGAGAACTTAAAATAATTTGTAGTTTCCTGCAAAACTCTCTTTAAAATTCCCGTTCAGACATTTGATCATTTTGACCGACCGATCGAATTCTGGTCACTTTGGACAATTTACGATCGAATAATACACATATGTTGATAAAAATATTTGTAAGACTTATTCTTTAGACTACAATTCCATTCCCATTCCGTGCAATGCAAGTCCTTCACTAATTTTCAGCCTATTTGGCCATCTTCATCCCATCCATCATTTTCAGTTTCTTCCTCCACAATGTTGCCCTCCTCCTCTTCCTCCCTCTCCTCCAATGATCCGCGCAGACTGTGCCCGATCTGCGCGGGCATCAGCACGGGCTTCTACTTTGGCGTTCCGTCCTGCCGGGCTTGCGCCTCCTTCTTCCGCAGATCGGCATTGGAACGGCGGCAATACATTTGTCGTAGGGACGGAAACTGTCTGCTCCAAAAGGGTCAGTGCTGGTGAAGTTCGAATTCTCCAGGATCAAAAATTCTTGTTCTGATTCGCAAAAGATTGCAGTTTCATTTTTTGCTAAAACCGCTAATTAACATCCCATCCCCAAAAATTGATAGCCAATTTTTTGGAAAATTTTTCATTTCAGAAACTTATTTTCTTATAGTTTAAGTAGTAGAGTTGTTTTTGATGTTTCACGAAAAATCATATGTGTCCTATTTTTTCTGAAACCAGCAATTATCGCTGATTTAGGGATTTCAGGGTCTAATATCCAACCATAAAATGTAATTGTCGGAATTTAGTGCTTAAAATATTTTGAAACGAAAACTACTCTCTATTCCAATCGAATCTTATCAATTCAATGCCTTTTCCAGATGGAATGCGCAATTCGTGCCGAGCGTGTCGTCTCAAAAATTGCATTTCTGCAGGAATGAGTTTGGTCAAACACGATTATCCCGTGGGTACGGTACCAAATGTCACATATTACAGTATTCCATCTCATTATGCGATACTTTTTTATTCCCCATCAGTGTTGCCGCCAACTTCGTTCGGCGGTAAACAACCAATCCAATCTGGGAAGGGTGAATATGGGCATATTTCATCGAGTGAAAATGGTGACAAAATATTCACTATTCACCAGGACAAGGTGATGATGCCCAATTGAAAATTAAATTTTTAAATTTTAATTTTAACAGCTCCACTTGAGTCTCCAAGTGGATTTAAAGTATCCAAATGCGGCAAAAGTGCTCCAATCTTTGCGAAACATCGAAAGTGGCACCAAAGCCATTGTGAGTGTGTTGGATATTGCCGAAGGAAGTGGAGCAGGATTTTTGATCAGTGATCAAACGGTGAGAGCNGGGAAAGGGTTCAGAGGATCAAAGGATTAGATGACAATAATTGATCAGACAACTGGATTTCAGCCCCATCTGATCACTTACGATAAATTGATGCAAATTGATCGGGGCTGTGTCACACTTCATTTGGCCTTGATCAGGGAGCATTTCGCCGAATTTGACACCGTACTCTCGACGGAGAGCAAGGCAAGGATTTTTTGATTCTTTTACAGCCAAATCCCTAAACAACACGATTCATCTCAATGTTTAAACAATGTTAAATTTGGTCTTTAGGTGACCTTGTTGAGGACAATCAGTTTGCAATTGCACTTTTTCCGCGTTGCTGATCTTACGGTAACCCTCTCACAGTCAGTGGCTACCGTACCCTCGCAACTTTTTATCCTACAATCAGCTCCGGGCCTTTCCGAATCAAACCAATCTTGAAAGGATGGTGCTGCACTGGGGCTGCATGATCGAAAAGGCAAGCATGGAGCACTTCTTCTCGATGGTGATAGGCAATGTCCAGGAACGCATTAGGTGACAATTTTTGGCATTTTGCCAAGTGCCAATCAAATCCATCTTTGTATTTAATCAGACTTTGCGAACCCATCTGGGACCTTTGGAAGTCCTTCGTCCTGGACAGATTCCGGCCGATGGCACTCAGTCAATTGGAGATCAGCACCCTGATCGGCATTATGTTCTGGAATTCCGGTACTTGACTACAAATTAGGTCCTAAGACTAACACTTTGGGATTGGAGATTTCTCGACATTTATAATTGTCATTCTGATCCCTTAACATGCCTTGCAGTTGAGCGTGTTCTGCCAAATTCTGCCGAACCATCCCTGCACCTCAACGCACTTTATGTGGAACTGCACGCGATGGTCGCGCAACGATGTTGCAGCAGTGGAGGAAGGGGTGGGGCAGCGGAAATTGCAATTCGACTTGGCCAACTCCATGCCCTCCTGCAGGAGATTACGGTATGCAAATACATGCAGAAATTTGGCAGATCATTTGCAATTAATTTTTAGGTTTTGGGTTGGCAAATGGAGGAGACCATCACGATGTTCAAGCTGTTCCTGCCCCCGTTGCACCATTGTTGGGACCATTTGGACCAATTTTTGGGAGTCCGGGAAGAAGAAGAAGAAAGTTCGGGAAGGAATTTAGAAGTCGAAAAACCGAAGGAAGAAGAGTAATGAGGAGAAAAACTGATGGAAAGAGGAAATACAGTATATACTGCCAATGTGAAAAGACCCCGTTTAATCTCAAATTTAAAAACAAATCCATATGCCATAGATTCAGGAATGCAAGGAATTGCATGTTACAACATGTTTTTGTGTATATACATTGAAAAGAGTTCCAAAAAATTAGTGTTTTGGCGTCAATTTTTTTGATTTGGAGCAATTTTTAGTCCATATAAATCCATATTTGCGTTTTTAGTCCTAATTTTGCCATTTTTCCTTATGCAAATTGTTATGAATATCATTTTATGCGATGCAAAATATAAAAATTATTTACACAATAAAGATGAAAAATGTGATAATTGATAATAACATATGTATGGGTAATGATAAATGCATATGAAAGAGAAAAAAAAAACAAAAATGATATAATCAGTGGGGTATTTGTTAATTTTGAATGTTTATTATGATTTAAGGGAAATTTGATGTTTATTATGATTTGAGGGAAATTTGATTAATTGAGTGGAATAAACCAGGAATATAATATATTCATTTAAAAAGTATAATTTTGAAAAATTGATGAGATTGAACAAGAGGGTTTTGATGGTAATGGAAAATGGAATTGGTACTGTATAGGAATTGGAAGAAGAGTAAAAATTGGCAAAAAAAAACATAAAGCCAGGTCTGGATCAGAATTCCGATCGGATTCTGTTGATCGGAATATCCCTCCAAATCGTGTGATCCGAAGTGAATTATCCCTGATCTTATCCCGCCCAGTCACCAATTGAGATTTATTCTCAAAAATGATTTTCTAATTTTCAAACGAAGGGCGGCGATTGGTGTCGTGCCATGTCGCCCGATGCCGAGTCGGCCCTGAGGGTGGAGGAGGAGGTGTCGTTGGCGGTGGCCGAGTAGCGGGCACTCCTGAGTGCGCCGCCCGCACTCCCCGGCACCACATCGTCGCTTTCCGGCTGGGCCTTAAATTGTAAATTTGAACCTCGTTACAGTAAGCTTTTCCCTCGGGATTAGAAATTTCGCCGTACCAAGGGTGCCTGGGGCAGGAGCATGTAGCCCCCGGAAGGCGCGGGACCGGCGGCGTAGCGCGGAGCGTATTGGTGGTGCTGGTCCACGCGGTGGTGGGCCCCGCTGGACACGGATCCCTTCATCAATTCGTAGCGCATCGGGGAACGGAACGCCAAACAAAAACGCTGAAAATTTTGAATAATTCAATTTTTTTTTGGAAATTTCCGAACTCTGAAAAGAGAAATTCGGGAACTGCGCGAGCAAACACGGCAAATGGAGAAAAAGGCCCAGAGGGGGATGGGCAGCAGAGGGAGGAGGGCAAGGCCGAAACCGCACAGTTCGCTCCATTCCCAGGCACGGACTTGGGACGAGTACTTGGCGAAGGAGTAGCCGAGAATGTTGAGCACAGCGATGGCCTGGCAAAAATGGCGAACATTTGAAAATTTATACTTTTGGGTGTTTCTGAAATTTTTTTTGCGAATTTGTTTAGATATTTTTATAATTTATAATTAACTTTTTAGGAATTACAATTGGGATGGCGGGCAGAAGGTAAGTGATGAAGAGCAGAAAGTGGCCCAGACACCAGCAACAGCCCGAGCTGAGCATTGTCTTCAGGTCCATGCCCAGGGAATGGGCGCAGTACACCCAGGAGACGGCGAACAGTTCCAGGGCCAGGATGACCAGAAGGGTCACGTAGTTCAGGAACCCGCTGGCCAACTCGTAGCCGTGCTTGCCAGCCTCAAATAATGGCGAAAATTATTTCCAAAAATTGGATTTAATGATTATTTTTCGAAATAGTTCAATGTTATTTGAAAGATACAATTATGGCCGAAACGAATTAAAAGTTGAATCTCGGATAAGGATCCAAGCTGATTTAATAACTTACCAAGAAATTAAAGTTGAAAATTTGGGTTTTTTGGATCGGAAAAAATGTTGATGACTTCGATTTTGAAAAGTAACATTACGAGCCATAAGGCAAAAAATTGGAAAATGGGAGGTTATGGATAATCCCATTGGATATGAGATAGATTACCTGTGTGGCGAAGAAAAGTGCGGTTGAAGCGCCAAGAATGCACACAAACAGAGCCAAAATGAAGCGGGGACAACACTAAACAATGGGGAAAATCAGGCAAATGTAAAAGTTCCTAAATTAAAACATACCCTGGACCATTTTTCACCGAGGGCATCCTCCAGGGTAGCAAGAACACTGACAAGGGAACATATCGAGCTGTCAGTATTCAGATCGTAATTTAACCCATCCTATCTTGTAGAGCACCCTCACATTCCATCGTATATTTTTGGCTTTTTTGGCCCGCACAGGAATTGAAGTGTAGAAAAATCGGCTTTAAAAATAAACGGTCGTTCATCCACGCGGATCATTCGCCCTTTGGGATGGCGTCGATTATACCATGTGTAAACACAATAACATTTATTGCCATAAAAACGTTTTGGGATTAATTGTTAAGCTAAAAGGATGAATATAAGCCAGAAAATAGTCATGATTAATCATTATTATATACATAGTACGGTGGATTTCATCCAATGGGCGGATGATCCGTGTGGATAAACGACCGTTTGTTCATTTTTAAAACCGATTTTTCTACACTTCATTATTTGTGGGGGCCAAAAAAGCCAAAAATATACGGTGCAAGGTGAGGATGTACTACAAGATAGGATGGGTTAAATTACGATCTGAATACTGACAGCTCGATATGTTCCCTTGTGAGAGCCAGAAGGTACTGTAAAGTGAAAGGCTAAGTATACTGTAACTACAATGCAATGACAAAATGAACGAACAAAAATGTTGAGGAGGACGAAAGCGGAGAGGAACAGGAACAGGCCCGAGAGCAGTTTGGCATGAGGAAGGTAGCCCAGGTAGACCAGAATCTGGTAGAATTGGTTCTCGCCTGAATCGTTTAAAATAAATTTGAGTTTGGTCATATTTTACATTTTCCAATATGTCATAAAATTCATTTTGTCAAGATTAATGCTTATCATGATGCGATTTAAATTAATTCCGTCTTGATTCCAAGTCCAAACTCACCCTGATCGATCAGTTCGTCGGGTGTCAGTCCGGTTTTCGCGCTCACATGGCCCANACAGCACTAAAAATGGGGAAAATCAGGCAAATGTAAAAGTCCCAAAATTAAAAAACCCTACCCTGGACCATTTTTCGCCGAGGGCATCCTCCAAGGTAGCGAGAACACTAAGAGCTAGAAGATACTGTAAAGTGAAAGGGTAAATATAGTGTAAGTACAATATAATTGACAAAAAGAACGAACAAAAATGTTAAGGAGGACGAAAGCGGAGAGGAACAGGAACAGGCCCGAGAGCAGTTTGGCATGGGGAAGATAGCCCAGGTAGACCAGAATCTGGTAGAATTGGTTCTCGCCTGAATCGTTTAAAATAAATTTGAGTTTGGTCATATTTTACATTTTCCAATATGTCATAAAATTCATTTTGTCAAGATTAATGCTTATCATGATGCGATTTAAATTAATTCCGTCTTGATTCCAAGTCCAAACTCACCCTGATCGATCAGTTCGTCGGGTGTCAGTCCGGTTTTCGCGCTCACATGGCCCATCAATGCCACAACTGTGGCCACTTGGAGGGCGCTGATCAGGGCGTGGCCGATCACCAACAAAAACGAATCCCTTGGGGGATTTTTAAATTTTGAACATTCTCATTAGTTTATTACTGGACAAGATTGTTGGATCGTTTGTTGTAAGAACCGATCGTGATGAAGGCGCCAAACCCGAGACCACACGCCAAAATGGCCTGTTCCACAGCTGTTTTCCAGACCTGAAAATTTAAAATTTCAAATATTTTGGCCTATTTTTGGACATTCCTACCAAATAATCCTTCAACTTGTCCCAATCCAATGGATCCAAAAAGAATTGTTCGAACATCGGAATAGCGCCAGAGGCGAACATGGCCCGACCACAGAGACCCAATAGAAGGGCCAATGGTACAAAGAAGGTGAACTAAATAAGAGATCAAAGATCGGAAGGGATCAAAGAGCAAGTTCAAAAGACACGGACCACGATCACTTTGCCGAGCCACCGAACACCGAAGCAAATGGCACAGAACACCAGGGCCCAGACCATACATTGGGCGACCAAAATGTGCACTTGGAATTGGCCCACCTGGGCAATGCTGTCACTTTGCGCATCCAAAGCACTGAAATTCCGGGGAAAATGGCAAAATCCAATAATTTTCAGAAAATCGAGGATAAATTGCAAGTGAGAACTATCAAGATCTTATTCGGGCCATTGATCCCTCCGATCCCGGAATTACCTTTGGAACTGACTCATTGCCGAGTCCTCGTGAAATGTGGCCAATCTTCCGATCTGAGCTGAACCAAAAATGGTGGTGGAGATGGAATTGTTCTGGTTGTTGCTGAGCAGTGAGATCGATTCCCGGCAGGGACCAAATTGAAATTCCGGGAAATTTTTGCAATGGAGCCACGGTAGGCCTGAAAAAATTTCCAAAAAATGTGAAATTTATTTAGACTCTAAATTGTAGTTAATGAAAAATTACAGTCAATTAATGAATTTTTACAGTCATTTAATGAATTTCCTGTGCCCATACCCCTCAATAAACATTTTTGGAAATTCCAAATTTAATGTTTCGCATTTTTGGGTCCTTACCACCTTACCAGGCCTATCATCCGTCAGGGTCCAGAACAGGTGGTAAATGAACAGGAATATCCATGCCAAATATCTGGTCATCGTTGCCTGAAATTTGGGACAATTTGACAAAATTCTATTTTAATTTGATTTCTCACCATTACTGCGAGAGAAAACAAAATTTGGGCAATTCCGACGCCTAAAAAAGTATTTTTAATTTTTGTAAATTATTTTTTGTCACCTTTAAAGACAGGACAAATATTGTAAAGGGCCTGGACAGGGGCCCTGCCGGTGAGTTGGCCCACGCAAATTTCCAGGGCCATGATGGGCAACACGACCAGCACCAGTGAGGCCCCGTAGGCGACCAGGAAGGCTGCTGAAATCGGAAAATTGAAAATCAATTTATTTTGTAAAAAACAATAAAATTGGAAATGGATTAGACTTTTCCCAAAAAATATTCCAAAAGCCTACGTCCGCCATTGTCGAGGATCAGCCTGGGCAAGTTGAGGAGATTGGTGGTGGCGAAGAGGTAGGCGAAGGCGGCGAACATGAACTCAGGCTTGGCCGACCAAATGTCCCGCCACTCCTCCACAATCAGCGAGGAAACCTGAAAAGGTGGGGGAGGGATAAGCCGGGGATGGGCCGATGGATGATCTGATGGATTATCCGGGGAATTTTCAGATCCATTGGGTGTCAGCCAACGGTAAATGATTGATCGGTTAATTTTGCGAAAAGCAAAGGCAAAGAAGTCCACCCATGGCCAATAATACCATTATTATTCCGGCCAAGCTATTCAAACAAATCCTGATTTTCCATATTGGTGCACCAAAAAGAAAGCCCAAAAAATTCTCTGTAGATATGAATTCCGAAGATCGGAAATGGATACTGTATAAATTCCATGTACTAATATCGAGAAAAGTAAGATTAAATTTGCGCCAGATTACGATCCTTATCCATATACTGTAATATACATAATTATCCGTGTTTTTCTCTAACGAATTTTCCCCCTTTCCTGCTCATTAGTGAGTTCACCTTCATGTTGGACAAACTCCTGTCCTCGAACCACATTTTGCCAGAGTCGGTGGTTGCTCAACGTCTTCCACAATTTCGAGCAGTACAGGAACAATGTTGAGGATGTTGCCCGAGGCGGCAAAGAGATTGGGCATAAAGGCCGATCGGAGAGGACGATGAATGGCTAATTTTTGCAGAAAACAAAACTTTTGACGGGGTGCACAAATCCAATCAGTCGGCGAGTCGGCGGGGGAGATTTTTTGCTTTAATAATTTGTAATGGTGCTAGGTTATTTCCTGAAAATCGGCAAAAATGGGCGTTTCCTGAAAATCGGCAAAAACGGGCGATTCCTGAAAATCGGCAAAATCCTTTTTAGGTATACTAACAAAATATTCTATTACTAAATGATTAAAGACGAAACGACTACTTAAATTATAAAAATCGTAAATATAAGGTGAAACTTGAAAATATAAATAAATGTTTTAATTTTTTTTCGATTAATAGGTCCAAATAGAATTGCTTTTTCTAATTGGATGATTTTTAAAAAATGGCTTGATTAATTAATATTTACAATGTTCTAGACTATGGAAAATTAAAGTAAAAAATTTTAATACCTAACAAGTTTCCATTTTTTTCAATTTTTCCCTTAATTCGGCACTCGAGGGTTTTAAAAAATTACTCATGAAATACCCGTCCTTATAAATTGTTATTTAAAAAAAACAGGCTAGCTTTTCTTCTTTTTTAATTTTTTTCTCAACATTTAATTTTCAAAAATTATTTTCTACGAAATTTGAGCCTTTAATTGCCGTAGGGCAAAAAGTTAGAGTTCAAGCTCGATCAATTGAACCTTTCGGGATCGTTGAATTAAAATATTATTTTTCAAAAAATCTTACAAAGAATAATTGAACAAATAATGAAAACTTGATTGGTTTTAAAATTTTTTGAATTTAATTTTCCATGGTCTTGAACATTGTAAATATTAATTAATCAGGATTAAAATTATTTATTAATATTTATTTATATTTTCAATTTTCATCTTATATTTACAATTTTTACAATTTAAGTAGTGGTTTCGTCTTTAATCATTTAGTAATAGAAATTTAGTTAGATATAAAAACTGATTTTGCCGATTTTCAGGAAACGCCCCTCTGTTGAAGACAAAAAATCAATATTGCCGATTTTCAGGAAACGACCCACCACGAATCAGAATCAGAGGCAAGTTAGGTAAGGTAAGGGAGGAAGCAGGGAATCCGAGAAAGGACATAAAATAGGGAAAATCGAAAAATTGGAGGGACTTTAGGGGTCAGGAAAAGTTGGCACCAAAGGGATTCTGGAAAGATTCAGTCCAAGATTCGAAATGAAATGATCATATTGTTATATGATCCATAAACAAAGCAAATATGGACTTATATTGGAAGTTAAATAAAGCAATTTTGGGGGAGGGGATTTGAGACTTGAATCGCTTACATATGAGCATTTAGCCCATAGCAGCTTTTAGAGGATGGATGATCTATTTCCATCGGAATAAAAAGATAAATTAATGGTAAACATCAAGGGGGATAGGTGCTTGGCCCAAAATAGGGGTCGTACCCTTCCTTTTATGTCCAAAAATATATAAAATTTTGAGTGGATGAAGAGGGGAATGGGGGGGGGGNTTTTTGGCCTTTTTTGTTGAAGAAAAACAGCAATAAAAAGGGTCCCAAGACCCCGCCGGAGATGGGCCCGGCAATAACACACGGGGAGGAGTGAAGAAAGTAGGAAGAGAAGAAAGTGAATGAGAGAAGAAAGAAGCATGTGGCGGAAGAGCAAAATGAGCAAAAAGGAAGAGGAAGGGGAAGGGGAAAGGGGAATCAAATTAAGATTAACACGCTCCGAGGGAGGAGGAAGAGTCGGAGGAGGAGGAGGAGGAGGAGAAAATTGCTGCGGAAAACACAATTTGGGGAATTGGGAGGGGGAGGAGGAATTTGAGGTTGGAATTGCACTACTGGAGGGGGGGTAAAGAGTAAGCATGACAATGACATGGCTTTACTTTACATATTTTATGCAAAAGATACACAAATATTATGGGGCTAGAAAGTGATCGAGCCTAATGTAAGTTGCTTTTGTCGTGGAAGAAGTGACTACTGACTATATATACGTACTAGCCTACTTTGTGACCAATTAAGCATCGATTCGGAAAAGAAATTCAAGAAAGATGGAATTTCTTCAAGAATTAGAATCTGAAATCTACTCTAGCAAAGCTCCTATCCCCGCCCTCCTCAAAATGATGCTCCTGGCGATTAGATTAGATGCAATTGACGAATTTTGCTTTGCGCGAAAATTGTGCAACGCTATGTGGAGAGGAGGGGGTGGAGGGATTGATTGTGTTGATTGTGCGGTGCGTGATCGACGTGCATTAAAAACGAATAAAGGAGGAGAGGGAAGGGGAAGGGGGATAGTGATCGGAGAAGAGGATGAAGCGGATGAAGTGGAAGAACAAAGGAGGATAAGATGAAGAGGAGGAGCAAGGGGAAGCGAGGAAGGATAAAGACCTTGATCCTGCGCGATTAGCGGCTGATGACTGATGAGAGCTGTGGGCTTGGGATCGCGCAAGGAAGAAGCCCCGCAGAGAAAGAGAGAGGGGGGGGGACAAAGTGATCGATCGTAGATAAACAGAGGCGATCAAAGGAGGGTGATCAGATCGGGGAGGAGGAGTTGGATATGTGGGAAGATTGATCAAAGGGAAATGGAAGATTGCATGATCGAATAGAGAGCGAGATATGATATAAAGGGAGAATGATCAGAAGGGTCAAAAAGGACGATCAAATCGAAAAAAAGGGGCAAGATGAGATCGAAAAAGGAAAAATAATCACACTGTGAATGAACGGAGGTGGATCTTGAGCCTTTTGTCGCCAAAAAGACGGTCAAACATTTTTATCGCCAATAATGACCAAGATGACCATCAGAAAATCTCTGATAACAAAATGGAAGATTATCTTTAAAATGAAAAATGATACCAAAAGTAAAGATGCAAAATAAAAAAATTAACCCGTAACTTGGCGTATCTACCTTCGAAGATTACAATACACCTGATTTTTTTCATTTTCGAATTTTAACCCATAGAAAAGGGGGTGAATATGTATATTTTTTGGTTGAAAGAACTGATCAGTAAATGGTGGTAGGATTCTTCGTAAACGGATCGAGAATAATGAGGAGGATGAAGGGTGTTTATTTAGTTGGGGTGGGGGGGACAAGAGGGGAGAAGGAAGGTCCACTCTTGACAGTGAAAACTGAAAGTGAAAAGGTCTGCTGACTGATCGGGATCCTCAAAGGGTTGAGAAAATGGCCAAGGAAATTGGCCAAGTGGTGTCGTGGAAGGGGAGACAACACTGATCGGTGAGAGGAGGGGAGGGGAGAGGAAGAGTGTTGTTTGCCGATCAGCAAATCCATTAATTAGCGGGTGATATCCCGTCGATCAATCAAAAGTTAAGCACCCTATTAGCCAAGAAGGAGATATAGAAGAGAAGAAGGTGCTAGTGAGTTGTTGAAGAAGGACAAGAGAGAAAAAGAAGGAAAAGGAAGAAAAAAGGAGAAAAAGTAGGGAAAGGAAGAAAAAGAGAAAAAAAGGTAGGGAAAGGAACAAAAAAGAAAAAAATAGGAAAAGGAAGAAAAAACAGAGAAAAAGTAGGGAAAGGAAGAAAGAATGAGAGAAAAAGCAGAGGAAAAGAAGAAAAAAAGAGAGAGAAAAAGTAGGGGAAAAGAAGAGCAGAAAAACGGAAAAGGAGCGAAGGCAGACAGACAATCTATACAGACTTGTATGGATTGATTTGGATGTGTGAAAATGGGCAGAATAATGATTGCGATGGATGAATGAATTGGAAAGCCGATCAGTCCCTGCCAACAAAAAATAATGGCGTAATGAGCACTAGTGTTGTATCCCTTCTCTATCGTTTTGTTTATTTTTGTTGAAATATGATCAGTAATTGATAAGCATTGATTATGCCCAAAAATGTCCAAATTCTCTCTCAAAAGGAAAAATTTTCTATTAAATTTGAATTGCGAAGCTAAAAATGAAGAAAATGGATAAAAGCGGGAAAAGGAATGGAAATGGGAGAGAAGCGGGCATCTCTTATCCATCTCATCTTTTCCGAAATGGAAGATTATCCCTTCCTTTATGGGCATTAGTGGATGGAAAGTATGGCCAAAATGAAAATTAATATCCGAAAAATGTGGAAAAATAATGGGTTTGGCTCTAAATTTGGTCAACTGCAACTACTAAGGGGTTATGTAAATAGCCTCCCTCCTAAATGATAAATGGTCTTCGAACTTTCAATTTTTGAAAGATGCAAGTTTATGGGTTTTGTTGTTGTTGCATCCATTTGTTCGGTGGGGCCAAAAGACAAAGGACGAAAAGAGAGGAAGAGGACCCTCCACTGGTGGACGATGTATGTATGGGATTGGTCGGGAGTGTCTCCTCCCCCGCCCCCCCTCTCCCCGATGTTCTCGACCATCCGTTCTTCGTCCTCCTCCCAGGGGGTCATTAGTGTCCTGTGTCTGCTCGCGGCTTCCTCCTCTCGAGCTTCAAAATGGCCCCGGGGGTTGAGAGGGGATGAATGACCGCCAGCAGACAACACGGACCACTTGGCCATCATTTGGCCAAATTGAAGAAGACGGAAGAAATGAAGGGGAGGGGGGGGGGAAGGGGAGAAGGGAAGTTGGATATGGCCAAATGGTCGGAGAGGAGGGGCCGATGAGTCGAGAGGGATGGGTGGTCGGAATCGGGGACAAATGTGTCCGATGGGAATGGGAAGAGCATCATCCCCTTTTTGATTGCCGGTATAGTCGGCAAAATAAAAGGGGAAGAGGGATTAAAAAAATGAGAATTATCGGGGAAGAAGAACAGGAGCTGATCGCATCAAATGATCGTGATCCGATGGCCAAAAAATAATTAGACAACTGTAATTAGCCTAGTTAGTTCAGTAAGCCTGTCGATGTTTTTCATTTTTTTCTAAACATAAATCTTAATAAAAAAATCCATCGGTAGCAGGGTAAATAATATTCTCAGATCATCACCAGGATGCCGGTTAAATCCTGCTGTTCCAATAGTATGAATTGGATTCACTCTTAGGGGTCCAACCCGGATTCCAACTTCGACTCATCTGTGGCCCTTCAACTCATCTTCCCATCAAGATTGGCCCTGCCCATTTGTCCGTTATTTGTTCGTTGCTCTTTGCCCAAAAGTGCAATTCGTGATGGGATTCCATGCCGAGAAGAGTGGTGGCACTGGCAAAAGCAATTTGCGTGCCTTTTCTCGGCTTCTTCCCCCCTTCCCCCTCCTTCTCCCACTTCACTTCTCAGATTTCCTGCCCTCCTCAACTGACTTCTCCCCTCCCCCCCCCNCCCCCCCCCCCCCCCCCCCCCCGGGTAATTAGCCATTGGTCGGCGCAAAATAAATTTGTTGGTTGTTGGGTTTGGATTCGGAGAGATTCGCGCAAATAAATAATGGAAAATGATGATGATGATGGTGAATGAATATTCCACTCGATGGGGAAGGGGGAGCAATTATCGCCCGTAAATGGCAGTCCGGGGTCGGGGGATTTGGTTGGAACGGAGAAGGTGCGCAACTGTGGACAGGCAAATCGCGCAATGAATTGCCGCAGGGAAAGTGCCAAATGGCACAATCTGTGCAAACACCAAAAATATATTTATAAAATCACCACAACTTATTTGGTCAGATCAATTTGGGTGTTGGCCAAATTGGCCTCTGAACAAATATGTTGACCATCGGCCTAAAAATGGCATAAAATAAAATGGATCATTTTGTGGTTTGTTTAAATTGGTCAAAATTGGTCCTTTACTTGAAAGCAAAGATACGGTTTTTGTATTTCTTGATGCTGGTATTCTCATATGTCAAAAGTTGACTCTTCAACCATCCCCCTCTCCTCTATAATGGATTTTTGACGATAACCAAAATTGCTCTCCCCTCAATTATGCCCTTCCCAACCCTCAAAATTGGGTTCCCCTCATCTTCTAATGGATGGTAAAAGTGAAAAAAACTTTTTTGAAGAAACATTCGTTGTGATAAACAGCACCTCCATTCCCTCCGTGTTCACTTAACGCCATAGACCAGTTTTTTGGGAAGAAAGGGGGAATAATATCGAAAAAATGACATAAATGGACATGGACAGGGGCGGCAAGCGTAAAGGCGAAAAGGGCAAAAGTGCCATTATTTGGGGATGGAGGGAATAACAAATGGCCGAGTTGTTGGACATGAACCAAAAAAACCGAAAAATGCTAATTTATGAGGAGGCGGAAGATGGAATAGAGTAAGAATTCCCAAAAAAAAATGCATAGGGATTAAAATGCGGCTTATACAGCCAATTTGAGAATTGAGACCAATGAAATAGATTTAATGGGTCGAAAAATGTTATTGTTATTGCACTGATCATTGGAATCGGTTTAAGGAAAAGATTACCGAGTAGTCTTACATGCGTTTGTTATTTGGCATTTTGTAAATGGATCTCTCACCCCAATGCTTTTCCAGTGTCCTTTGTCCAAAACAAGTTGTTGATG
>LDKF01000017.1:56836-72249 GCA_001026735.1 Rotylenchulus reniformis
CCCCCTCACTTCCATGTTCCATATTTATCTTTCTTTTATTCAAAACATTCTGTTAACAAAAATCAGATCAAGTGGTATAAATAAATATTTTTGAAGCTCACAATCAACAGAATATACCCACTATATGCTTATGCTTGCTTTCTGTTCATTTCCAAAAATTCTGCCGTTTTCTCTGTCAAAGTTTAGATTTTGGTGCCAGCATCATCTCGAGTGTCGATTACTTGGTCCTGTTTATTTGGCCATGTTACACACTCGGTTGTCCTTTGAATTGATCAGCTGCTCTTCGATCATTCTTTTTGGCCATTTTCGTTTTTATTTTGCGTAACTTGTCCCATCCCTTCCCTTCGTTTCCCTTCCATCTTTGGCGGAATTGCGTGGTGTTTTTTGTGTTTTTGTTTTTGTGTTTGCTCTTATCTGGGCTGTGGTGGATTGTGAATTCTGGATTTTTTGATGGGGAAGAAAATGGGCAGAATAAAGGGAAGGATTGATGAGTGGAAGTGAAGTGAGCAAGAGCAACAATAGGTAGTAGGTAAGGATGGGGAGTTGGGATCCCGGGGGATGATGACCTATCCGTCGGCGGAGGAGTATGTACATTGTTGACCATCTCAACAATTAGCTGAAAATGGTGGGATGGACGGTGCAAATGCTGAACATCAATTTTCAGGTCCACAATGCTCAAGTTCGTCGCCAAGAAACAGCTTTTTGATGATTAAAATTTCTCTATTTTTACTTCCCATATGATAAATCCACTATTTTTATGATCATTTGCAAGTTTTTTTTCCCAAAAACCCATGCTTCTTTTTCGTACATAATATTCCCAAAAATGCACTACAAAATATAAAAATTCAAAAGAATTTGACTAATAAAAAAGAAGGTTGAAGGAAAGAGACAAAAACAATAAAATTTTGGCCCAACCAATAAATGTGTAATTAAGTTAAAAGGAGGAGGGGAGGAGAAGGAATTCAGCAGAATAAATGAAAAATATTCCCAGAGGGTCGAAAGGGGGAAATTGTGCCAAAATGGGGATGGAATTATTCAGAATGTGCCGAATTGGCCATTGACCCCAACGATGCTCTTGGCCAATGGCGATGAATGCCTAATTATTTGTTGCAAAGTCGCGAAGAGAATGGCCAATTTTGGCCAATTTATATAATTGCGAGGGATTTTTGTTTTTAAAAATTAAATTATTATTTGACTAAAATTTTATTGAAATTGGTCCATAAAATTAATTAATGTGGTGTAATTTATTCTGATATTTATAGTTTACTGATATTTATAATTAATTTAAAAAAGTACATATAATCAGCTAAATAATCCTGAAAATCGCAAATTTTTTTGGCTCCGCGATTTGCATGTTGCACTAAAATATATTCTTGCCTGATTTTCCTTTTCTCTGTGCATTACTTTTATTGTAGAGGATCACAATAAGAAATTCGCTGCAGAAAATCCTTTGTTCAAAGCGTTTATCAAGGGCTATTATTGCCATCGTAAATGATGTTGGAAAATATTTTCTAATTAAATAAAAAAAATCACTCGAATAAATTTTGGAGTTCTGGGGAAGAAATTTTTTTCTTTATTTTCTTTTGTGTAAATTGCTTGAAGCTACTTTATTGTTTGATGCTCAAAAGTGCAATAGCTTCCATAAATGTTTGTATGAATAATTTAAATATCCCATTGAATGATAAATGTGAAATGATAAATATTTGAAAATTTTATTTAAAAATTGTTGCGAATCTTAACTTGAAAACGAAGCCAGAAAATTGGGACTAAAACTAAGACCAGTGTCCAACCAAGACTATTGCTCAATCAAGACCAAGTCCAAATCAAGACTAAAATCAGGGATGAGGAATCAAGACCAAGACCAGGTCTTGTACCAAGTTTTGGTCTTGGTTTTGGTCACGGACCTTGGTGTTGGTCATGATTTTCTCCGTTAGCAGAGATATGTACATATGCTCTGTTCACCAACATTCATTACTCTTCCGGGTTTCGTTTTACTGTAATTCGATGATTATTTCCCCCAATTTTCACGGTTCGTCGGTCTCCAATTCCCTCCCTCCATCCTCCATCCATTCCCTATCAATTCAATTGCCCATCCTTCACTAACAGAGAGATCACTTTCCTCGCCCTCCAAATCAAATCCCTCCGATCGCCCACCCATAGATCAGTCAGTCAGTCCGAATACCGGTCCTTCCCCCTCCTCCATCTGGGTCAATCCAAGATTCATCCCCCCTCCATTCTTGCTCTGTATCGGTACGATCAATCTCCAAAACCAAAACCCCAAATTCTGATTTGATCGAATTCTCCCCCTAAATTTCTCTATCCAGTGAAAACAAAACAAAGCACACTTCTAAATCAAAGGCTAAGAATTGTTGGGGGATTCATATCAATATTAACTCCAATCAATCTGGCTACCCGAAGAATGAGTTGGGATACCCCTTAGTTTTAATACCAAAGTTGAAATAGTACCTTTAATGGGTTAAAATCAGCATTCAACCCATCATCCACTGTCCATGTTCACAGAATCCCGCTGGGCTTTCCCAGTGCTGGAAAAGTGTAACTTTGGCCAATATTCATGGAATCTTTTTAAAAGGCTTAATGCAAAAAAGGCAAAAATCATCATTACATCATATAGAAATTATACTAAACTACATTTTATCATTTTATTCCTTTTCTTGTTAGAGATTGCATTTGGCAATAAAACGATAAAAAATGGCTGTGAGTGGCCGAGCAATACAAAAATAAAAGGGCGATTCCGTGGTCTGCGGAGGGCGGGCATTGGCCCATCTCCGCCACACATGTCCGGCTAATCACTTCTGAATGAATGCAATAATTTATGCAAATTTTTGCTTCCAACAGATGTCCCTCGTCCCCTCCATTCCCTCGCCATTTTGCCAATTTTGGTTTGGCTCTTCAAATCCTCCTCCTCTCTCCTCCTTCCTCTGCTCTGCTTTCCCACTCTTCCTCCTCCTCCTTCCTTCTTCCACCCACTTTACTGCTCTTCTTCTTTCTTCTTATTCTTCCACCATTTTCTCTTTTTATGCGATGGTCATCGGTCATACGAAGGACGGAAGATGAGAAGGACCAACCCAAGGCTATGGCTATGGCGAGCTTCCTTTGTTTCTCTCTCATCCGTCTCTCCTCATCCCAAGCTCACCATTTGGTCTCTAACTCCTCCTCTCTCAAGTTTATCACTCTCTCATCCATTTCTCTAACGCCTTTTACTGTCTGTGCCTCTTATTTTTGCCCACTCTCTAGTCCGTATATTCAGTCTCTTCAGCCTCGGGGGACAAAGTCGGAGAAAATGGGCGAAATGGATGGATTGGACCTTGGTCAGGGGGAGGAAATATATGCTCTTCTTCCCCCCGCGGATATCTCGCCTTTCAACAAAACCATTCAGCACAACAAACATTCCCCCGCCCCTGCTGGTCCATTATTACAATTGGATTAAATCGGGATGTATCTCTGATGAATGTATGTGTACTTTTATTGTCCTTTTTGGGCCATCTGAGTCCCCGAGTATTGGGATTTTGGAACATGATAATGGTACAAACACACCATCTTCACATGGAATCTTTGGCCAAATTCATTTGCCCAGAGCCAGAGCGCATGAAACAATTGGCCATGAATCTTGCTTATTTATGCCATCATATCAATATACAAAATAAACATTTTGACGGTGAAACTTTATTAAAATTGGGAAATCCCTCGATTTAGATAGGCTGATATTTCATAAAAAATTGTTGGCACATGCCATCATTTTCGTTTGTGTCACCTCAACTCAGTCTCTTGAAGTCTAAACATTTTTCAGGATTATTATTTATTGTATAAATGCGGAATTCTTTGGCCACATCCGAAATGGCCATCCCATCCGATAGCAATTGAGACAAACGGACAACTTCAACTTGGCAATTGCCTGGGTTTGGGTTGTAAGTTTGGCAAGCAAATAATTTTTTGATCAAAAATACTTTTAGGAGCCCGAAGATTCATAAAAATGATGTCATCCGGCAGGAGGATTTCCAGGCATTGTTTTGGGTTGCTGTTGTTAGTCCTGATAATGCTCATTGTAGGGGGGATTTCTTGCATGTTTATCTGACTTATTAGATTTTTTAGTATCGACCATGTGCTTATGCCGTCATCAATTCAAATCCACCGGCCACGGCTGTGGATACTCGGCTTCCGACACCCTTCAACAGACAAGTAAAGCCAAATTGGGACTCGATTTTTGGTCCATTTCATTTAAGACAGAAATAAGGTCCATGCCAGACTGGATTCAAAAAGCAAATTTATCGACACGAATATTTAGAGACAAGGGATAGAGGAAAAGGTGCATAATTTTGAGGAAAAGATCGAAAGAAAATGCGAGAGATAAAGGGAAATTTTTAGTTTCGAAAACTTCTAACATCAATCAAAGGCTCTCAGTCTGCCATTTTTCTGTTCTTTTTTATTTATCGGATTCCCGAGAGTTTTTTTATGATTATTTTTCTTTGTGGCTGAGAAAAAAATTATCAAACTTGCACCAAAAAACAAACCATGTCTTGTTATTGGTTTCGTAAGTCATAAATCATATTAGTTGGTAGGTCGAAGTTAAAAAATCCCAAAAATTTAGAACAATGAGCGGTCTAAGCCATCAATTGGAACCAATGGCGATAGAAGCAGCAGATGGGAGGGTTCGGGCGCAAATCCTGACGACGAGGATGGCGATGTGGATGAGGACGGATCTGGGGGTTTGTGAAAGTTGAAATTTAAAACAAAAACAATTCGCTGTAGATGGACCAGGAGAGGAAGGTTCAGGCGCTCCTCCGGAAGAACCGAAAGTGCCAACGGGGGCGGATGTCGGAAGAACAAACAGTGAAGGGGTACGGTATTCTTTACAGTAGTAAAATGTTACAATAAGTAATATTTTGCTGTTTTTCAAGCTCATTAATCCATGGTTTTTATTGGCACAATTCCAACTTCTAAGGTACTGCCCCCCGTCGTTGTGGTTGGTGGCCAAGGAAGAGGCATTGCGCAGTACGCGAACACTTCCACCATCACGCACTTGCAGGACCTGGAGTTCAGCAGCACCACTACCACCACACCCCTTCCGACCACAACAACCACAACTCCGCCGGTGTTGCTCGCAACCACGCTGCGACCCCCGAGGCCGACGACCACAACAGCGCCAAAACCGACAACAACCACCACAACAACAACCACGGCACCGCCGAAAGTCAGACCAAAAGTGCCCGAGGCCAAGTGGCCCCCGGTTCTTGGCACACCACCATCCTTCCCGGGGACAACCCGGTCCACCAAGAGACCTTTCTTCATGGCGGACCCCACTGGGACATTGGACCAACTCCGGCCCGGCATTTTTGCTTGTGAGATTTGTCCTAAAATTTTTTAACAAACTTTGATGATTTTAAAGTCATGGTCGGCGGAGCAGTTGTCGGATTGTTGCTGTTGATACTGATCATCTCCTATGTGGTGTACAGGCTCAAGAAACGCGATGTAAGCAAGAAATGATTCAATGGATCATTTGGACCATCGACCGATTTCAGCAGATCACCCAATAATACTTTATTTTTAGGAAGGCACTTACATCTGTGAAGAGCCCCATCAGCAAGCTCAATACTCCTATGCCTATCAGAAGGCGTCGATCAGGGAGTTTTACGCTTGATCTGATCAATGATGAAAGCCATAAGGTTAACGGAAAGTGCATTTTATGTAACTTTACTTCCTCGCTTTCTTTCATTGCTTGACTAAATCCCATAATCGACCAAATATACACTTCTAATCTTTTTCGATGCTAAATTTTTTCCAACGAAATTACCCAAAAAAAATCTGGAAATTCCCACCAAACCAACATTTAATGTTTGAAGAGTATTTTGAAAGTTTTTTGTTGAATTTGAAGAGTAATTTACTTTTTTTAGTTTTTTGGGAAATCTCCGAGGAAGAATGAACTTGACATGGCAAGAGATAATTTTTTAAATCGAGTCAAGTTTTACGAAATGGACCATTTATTAAGGAGCATTTTCAGGGGTTGAAGTCTATAACAAATCGGTAGGGGACGTTTGAGCGCGGCCGGTTGAGCGCCAGAGCTAGAAAAATCATTATAACTCAGCTCAAAACAAATCTAGAGAAACGATTTTGGTGTTATTAGAAAGATCTTAATGTCGGCTATAAATATACAAAAACAAGCATGCTGATTGGCCAAGTAGGAAAAAAGTTATGGCCAAATCTTTGGTCACAGGTACGATTTGGTGGCTTAATTTGGCCATAACTTTTTTTCTACTTGGCCAATCCAAAAACTCTTTAGCAAATTTATAGCCAACATTTAGATCTATCTGATGACACCTAACTCGTTTTTCCAGATTTCGTTTGAGCTGAGTTATAATGATTTTTCTAGCTCTGGTGCTCAACCGGCCGCGCTCAAACGTCCGATTTTGTAAAAAAATTTACGCCTTGCCATCATTTTTCTCCACCCTTCTTTCCCTTTCTCCTTCATGATTTCGCTTCGCAACACTTTGATCACTGATCAGATTTATTCTTCTTCCTCCGTACATATTGTGAACCTTTTGTTTTTTGTAACATATAATTACTAGGGCTGCTCAAAACTTTTGGTTTTGAGTTTTGAGTCGAGAAAAGTTTTGGGTTTTTTGGGTTTTGGTTTTGAGTTTTGGTTTTGGGTTTTAGGTTTTGGAAAACCAAAACTTTTATGCACTGGATAAAATGACCCCTTCCAGAAAATAAATGGAACATTAGATGGTAGAATTCAAAAATTTGAAGTAAACATAATGCCAAATCTTTCTTTCTCTGTCTCTATCTATAGTCCTTTAATTTTCAAATGTATAACAGTAATTAATTTTTGATAAATGCAAATAAATATAAAAATATAATCTGTATTATTAATATGTTTACTTATTGTTTAAAAAATCGAAAAAATTGACCAAATTCCCTAAGAAAAGAGACCCAATTTTGCAAATTTTCTCCGGCGGCGCCGGCACCCCCAATATAATGGAATTGCTTCATAAAAACTCAAAATTGACCAATTTTGTTAAGCAAAAGGGCCTAAAATTCCGAGATTTTTTTACATCAACGGAAACTGAAAAAAATGGAGCACATACTGACAAAAACATTAACTATTGTCTGGCAAAAATTTTTCAGCTTTTTGGGATTGAAAATTTCGGTTCCACGCTTCAATTGGGGGGCTTTTAAGGATGTTTTCCGAATTTGATATTCATAATCGGAAAGAAACCCGCAATGGTTTTTTTCCGATTTTCTTTCCGAACAAAGAGTTGACGCCCGCCATTTTTCATATTTTGCCAAACCCTTATATTTTTGCTAGGTAACATGATATAAAATGAATATCAAATTCGGAAAATATCCTTAAAAGTTATCCAGTTGAAGCGTAGAACCGAAAAATTCAAGAAAAAATTTGTTCGACTTTTCGAATTCAGATCTAAAAATGTTCGAATTTCGAAAAACTGAATGCGTTATCGTGTTTAGCACCCTTGAAAACCCCCGGAAGAAGTGCAGAATTTAAAAAATCAGAGGATTCAATGGAAAAATTTTCTGGACCTGTAAACTGCACCATTACCTAAAATTTTTTTTAATTTGTAAAGGAAATGTGAAAGTTTCGAGTTTTGAGTTTTGATGTTTTGGGTTTTGGTACCCAGTTTTGGTTTTGGACTCAAGTTTTGGTTTTGGTTTTGAGTTTCGAGTTTTGGAAAATTTCAGGTTTTGAGCAGCCCTAATAATTACATTCAGGAAAAGCCATATAAAACGAAAGTATTTTTCCCTTTAAGTGCAAAAGCCATTGAATCACCAAATTATTGTTTACCATATGGATTTTGCAATTTATCTTTTTTTAAATTATTATTTAATTGTTTGAAAATAAAAATTATACATATAATACAACAAAATTAATATCTTACATTAGCGAATCACATACTACTGGGGTGATTAAACGACCCAATAGTCATTTGAAAAGATTCAAGGTAAAAATTATTGAAACCAAAATTTTATTTTCAAAATACAAAACACCAACGACAAAACACCGGAGAGTGCGGAATTCGGTCGTTCGTGAGTCCGCTGTTCTTACAAGTTAGTAACGAAAACGAGACGCATAATTCTCGTTTTCTCTGCGCTTTTTTTTTGCACAGTCTTATTAGAACCTTGGATTTTCCGCACTATAGGGTAGGGGATCAGCCAATTGGATACCAAACCACTTCGATACCCGGTATCGAGTTGGTTTTGCCATCTTGATACCGACCATACCAGCTCGATACCAACCCTACCAGCTCGATACCACCTATACCATCTCGATACCGCCTATGAATACATGATGACTTTGGTGTCAACCCATAATATCACCTTCCAAAATATCACCACCCAGAATATCACCACCCAAAATATCACCACACCCAAAATATCACCACCCAAAATATCACCGCACCCAAAATATCACCAGCCAAAAAATCAGCAGCAAAAGCAAATGTAAATAGGTAAATGCGTAAAGATTAAATCGCAAGATTTTTCACACTCGAATCACCATCGAAAATATTATTTCCTTATTTTATCCTGATTATCAGTTTAGGTTTTTTTCGAGTTTAAGTTTTTTCTCTCGAAAAGTTTAGGTTTTTCTCTCAAAAAGTTTAGGTTTTTTCGAGTTTAGGTTTTTCTCCAAAAATTACCTGTGAAATTTTTTGAAAACCCTTTGAAAAAATTTTGAGAAATTATATTGCTTGTTTTTAGAGAATTTCTAGAGAATATTTCTAAAACCCAAGACCTTTAAAAATTAAAATTATAGCTCTAAACCATAGACCTGATTTCCGAAATTCTTTTGAATTTTTTTAGGAACTCTTAGACCTAATTCCTTAGGCCTTGGGTTTTCGAAATTTCTTAGACGATAGACGTATGTTTTCAGAAATTTCCATAGGCCTAAAGCTTTCAAAATTTCAGAAGCTTGGTTTCCAAAAATTTCATAAGCCTTGGAATTTTAGTGAAATTCACAGGCCTAAAAAAGTGTCATTCTGTTGGGTGTCGATCTTTCACATATATAATAAAATTTAATACTATTATTATTACTTTAATCATAATTATTATAAAAAATATTAATCATGATAACACTTTATGCAGCATATTTGTATTGGTGATATTTTGGGTGTGGTGATATTTTGGGTGCGGTGATATTTTGGGTGGTGATATTCTGGGTGGTGATATTTTGGGTGGTGATATTTTGGAAGGTGATATTATGGGGTGGACCCGATGACTTTACATAGCGACCCGGCTATCTATGGCAACCGGCTAGGCTTAGGAAAATTCAAGGTTCAATAGGCTTGGGCTGAAAGATTATTAGTATTTTGATGCGGATTCTTAGATTCTTAGGTATTGAACACCGAAGGCGAGTTCAACACTAAAATAATCATCGAAAACTAATAACCCTTCAGAACTCTACTTATTGAGCAGGCGCAACCCTATTTGAATTTTATACATTATAAGAAACTTAATTAGTATTTTTTGATCGCATCATTTTGGTTATTAAATTGAAAATTTTAAATGTAAAATAAAAACTATTTTTTATTCGTGGTATCGAGATGGTATGGTTGGTATCGAGATGCGCTACCAGCTCGATACCCGGTATCGAGATGGTTTGGTATCGAGATGGTAGGCGGTCTATAGGGTATAGGGTCGATCGGTCACCCCAGTAGTACCTAATAAGTTGGTTTATATTACATATACAACAACTGATAAAGATTAATCGAAAAAATTTTAATTTGTCTAATAGGGTTGTTCGATTAAATTTCAAATTTTGCTTAATTGTAAAAAGCAGAATGCCAAAAAATTTTAAGTTTTCTTTTTTCTATGTACCATTTTATTTTAGTTTTTTATAATAATTATTTTTTTAAATTAGGTATTTTATATTTAATTAGATCCTGCAACCAGACCCGGAGCCGCTCCGTCGGATTTTTTCCCGGATCCGGGTTCCGGTCGGGAAGTGTTTCCAAAATCCGGGTCTGGATTTTTTAACACGGGCTCTACTATATTTTTATGTTTATGGGAAATTTTTTATTATTACCTTTTTTATTACTAGATCACAGAGCTTTTTTGGCGCTATTTGGAAAGTGGTCAATCTTGGGATGGGACTCTAATATTTTTTTGAGTCCCGAGACTCTAAATTCTTTCCCCATAAAATCTTCTTAAAATCATTTTCCTAGGGTGGTTTTAGATGTTGAAAATTGATAATGACATCCATTTTTACCTAAGGCGTCATCTGAGCATCTTTTTTTGACGCTGACGTCAGAATTTTTCATTTTCTTCAAAATTTAAAAAAAAAATAACGTCAACGTCAAAAAGTGACGTCCAAATGATGTAGTAGGTAAAAATGGATGTCAGAATCGAATTCAGCGTCCAAAATTATCCAGGGAGTGCACAAAATTGTGTCCCGGGACTCAAAAATATTAGAGTCCCAAGATTGACCATTTTCCAAATAGCTCCGCTTTTTTTTATTTTTTAAACTTCGTTTGATTTAGTAGTGAATATTGATTATTAATATTGAATATTCAATATTTTCCCGGATGTCGGCAATCTGTTTTGTTCGGCGCCCAAGCAGCGTGCTCATCGCGAGGAATATTTTGCGCCGCCAGGGGAAACGTTATTTTTGGCACCTTTGTCCTTCAACATCAAACACAATTTGCCATAATTATCGAAGCAAAAGTAAGTTTTTTTTTCAATTTTCAATATTTATCTAGGAAAATAATTTGAGAAAAGGTATGAAAAATTTTAATTTGAATTAATTACCTGAAATTAATTTACGTTAGTTAATTAATTAAAGGGGTAACATAAAATTTTTTTAGGAGGAGGGTGAAGGGGTCCCCGGCGGTCACTATCGGGGTCAACGGGGAAATTTTTTTGAAGTTTTAACGTATTATCTTAAGGAAATTGATCAATTTTTTGCCTTTAGTGCAAAAAAAAAATTTCGAAAAATTTTTCAAAAAATTTTTAACAGGGTGATTTAGCCATTTAGCAGAAGCAGGTACTGACTTTAAACAGCCCTTTATATGATCTATAGTTTTGTAGGACCAGTTTAAACCGATTTCCAATTTTCGACCTTCGATTGATTTTCGGTTAATTTGTCCAAAACTCGGTAATTCCCGATTAACTGGACAGCGATTATATCCTTTCCAATCTTTCATTTTCAATTAAATTCAGTTTTCCATCATCATCGCCAACTCCGTTATTCATTTTCTGCTGTGGCCAATGATCTGCCTTCTCAGTCTCAGGAACAATCATCGTCATCGACCACATTACCCGATCAAATTGATCAGGAACGCCAAAAATGGATGAGAATTTTGGAGGAGAAGGAAGGGACTGTGACAGAGCTGGACCGTTCAGGATTTTTGAAAAGGCCAGCAGATTGGGTGAAAATGCCTGGCTACAAGGCAATGTTATGTGCCTATGGAGTTGAGATTCCGGATCCGGGCACTGATCCGGTTGAACAAGTCGCATCACCGATGGTTTGGATTATCGAGTGGCGTATTTTTAAACTCATAAATTGTTTATTAAGTCCTTCAATCACGTTCAAAAAGACGCCATTGCAGCAGTGTTGAACCCAAACAGGCCCCTTGTTGCTGTCCATGGTGCTGCCGGTACAGGAAAATCCGCATTGCTCGTGGAATGTGCTCGCTTGTTGAGTATTAAGGTGAAGTTACTACAAGTTAGAACTTAAAACTAAAAGGGAACTTGGCCATCAGGCCCATCGACAGGGGGATCACGTCCTCCTCCCCCCAAACTCGGAAAAATTAAAATATTTTTAGAATAGGTGAGAAAATGGAAGAAAAAATTTAGAAAATCGACCGATTTTCTTCAGAAATTTGCCCAAATTTTCAAAATTCTCCGTTGGCTCCTATTGAGACCGCCGGCATCCCTTTGGCCAAAAGACCTAAAACCTCAAAATTTTCCAGCAAAATTTGTTTCCCCCCCCCCAGTGCTCTCCCCTAATTTATTTTCTGAGTTCTGACAACGGCCCTGTTGGCCATATTCATACCGGGTTTGGGCTGGTGCTATGGCGTTTGTCCTTTAAAAACTTTTTTCTTAGATCTGTTAGACCTAAAGAATAAAAAGTAAATTGTGCAGAAATTTATGCTCTATCTGCTGGTATAAAATTTTTTCGAATTTCGAACAAAAATGTTGAAAAAAGTCAAAAATATCGAAAAATACGGTTTTTCGACCTTTTTCGACATTTTTGTTCAAAATTTGAAAAAAAAATTTATACCAACAGATAGAGCAAATTTCTGTAAACTTTGCCTTTTATACTTTAGGTCTAACAGAACTAACAAAAAAGTTTTTAGAGGACATATTGAGTTTTGATTTATTTTTTAAAACGCCCATTATGATATTTTTTTAAACGACTCAGCACCTTTAGGCTCAACATTAATATTCTAGATCCATTACTAGAAATCTCGATCAAATATATTTTATGCAGGGACGTAGCCAGGATTTGGGCTTGGGGGGGGGGGAAGGGGGCCTATCGCCCTATCGGAACCGCCGGGGAAAATCTTTTTTGAAGTTTTATCAAATTTTCTTAANNNNGGATTCCCCCCCCCCCTGGCTACGTCCCTGGTTTTATGAAAATAATTATTTTTTAATAATCTGACCCCTTTAATTTCATATTTTAAATAGAATTTTTTTAATTCATTATTCATTATTGACATTGAATTTCTAAGAATTTGGTAAAAACTATTTATTCTCTTTTTCTAGCTACACCTAACTTCGCCAAAAAAATAATTATTTTTTTATAACAGCAAGCAAAGCGAATTGCCATTGTGAGTGCCAGCAAGGAGTCAATCTACAGTCTGATCGGAAAATATCTGAAATCCACCAAAAACTGCGAAAATTTTGTCCATCTCCAACCTTATGACGAGGAAATGGCACTACGCTTGGTGCCAAAATGCATTCGAAATAAAGTGACGGATTCGCAAAATGCCGACATTCGGAAAATGATTTCGAAGCGAAGTTTGGTGGAATTGATGAAGAAAAAGGGCGTGAAGATCCCATTGTACGACTTATTGCGGAGCGCATCGACAAAGCACCAAACTCAGGTCAGCGATACTTTCAGAGCCATGATCAGGTGAGGGGAAATTCCCCTCCAAAAACCGAAAAAATATTTTAGAGGATTGGTAGAGGGATGAAAAAATTGAAAAATTAGTAACTGCCGACAATTTTTGGTTTAGGGACCACATCCTCATTAAGGATACTGACTCCAGTAATTTTTTCTGGCTATGCAACTCATTTTAGAACTTTAAAAATTAAAAATCAAAGTTTCGAGAAGGGAGAAGTAGCCATTTTCATTGTTCTGAGGATTTTTTTTACTCTCTCAGGTTGTTTTTGCTACACCTGGAGATCTGGCCGATCTGCTCGAGAATCCGGCTATCACTAGTAATGGTCATCCCCCGCCTTTTGATGTGATTTTATTGGACGACGCCAACTTCATGCATGAACTTGACACTTGGCGTTTGGTTCTACAAATGGTCTGAATATTCCCGAAATCAATTTAATTTTATCTTTTTTTGATTTAGGCACCACTAGTTCGTGTTTATTTCGACAATTCACATTTCACACCCTCATTTCAACAATCAGATTCTCAAAATTCTCTCCAAGAAAATTTCCAACGGCCTTTTTTACATCGGCTTCGTTATGAAACTCCGGTAAGGTTCTATATAATTGAACAACAATATTTGTAATTTAAGGATTTAATTAGTCGAAAATTCCATTCCAACATTGATTTATTGATTTTCTCCATAATCAATTTTTAGATTTTTCTTTTGTATTTTTTTTTTAATTTTTAGCAATTATCTTTCGCTCTTCCGCTTCAATACCGCTCCAATGGGGCCATACATATTTGGTCGTTTCGCTTCGTCTATAAGGACGCCGACTCATTTGCCGCTCCCGTAACACGCCCGGGTGCTAAACTTGATGTCCGAATGGACGATCTGCTGAACAGATTGGTGATCAGCGGGGACACGCTCGACACAAATCCATTTCTGATCGTGGACACGAGTCGGCTGGATGGCAAATGGACCGAATCCATGTTTAGGGTAAGATTTTTGGGCATTTTTAACGTCCTATCGGGCCTTAACGAAGCATATGATCGATTATCGATACTATTTTATAAAAATAAAATATTAAAAAGAAAAATTTGCCTAAAGTAATATAACAAAGTGACAAAATTGCCAGGAAAGCCTGGCAAAAAACGGGAAATTCAGAAATATACTAGTATTATTATTATTACTATCAAATATTTTATTAAATTTACAATCTTTTAGCCGATTCAACTCCCTTCATCTTCACAAAATGCTACATCATTTATTAATTGGGGTGAGGCCTTTTTGGTCGCTAGCCACCTAAACGCATTGCTCCAATTTGGTGCCGACCCTTCACTACTCGCCAGTTTTTCCCATATCACTGCACAATGTGACGCAATCCGACGAATTTTATGTAAGAATTTTGGAAATTTTTTGTGGGCGAAAAGTTTTTCTGTTTTTTTTCAATTTAACTATTAGTTTTTTTTGGCGATTTTCTAATATAATAAAAAATTTAGTTTGCATGAACCCTTCGCTGAAGTTCCACTACGAAAGAGTCGAAATAGGCCGGGTAGAGCAGTACCTGGGCCGCGAGTTCGAATGCGTCGCCACCTCCTTCGTCACTGATCCCAGCCCTTATCTTAACAACTCGCTAAACCTCCAGTACTTCAGCCTCCAGATCCTTCGTGCCAAACGACAAGTTGTATTGATAGCTCCCTACCGGCGACTGCTACAAATGCATACACACGAGGCCTATGGACTGATCAGATTGGCCCAGGACCGGGGGAACATTGTGACTCCGAACGAGCTGTTCAGGCTGGAGCAGGGCCAATTCGAACACATCGTCAGGGAGGCCGGCCAGGGATGGGCTAAAAAGCAGTCCGAGACCGAAAAAAGGTGGGCCAGGCCGGAGATCACTGATCACTCGACCTTTGTCAACTCGACCCCTGACCGTTCCCAAGAGTAATAACTCGGCATAAAAATAACCCAGAAAAATGCTCTTGGTATATAATAAGATAGAGCATCAAATTGGCTGCGTAGCTTTCATCCATTTGAATTGTCTAATTCCAAAAAGTTTTGGCCAACATAAATAACTTTTTGTCAGTAAAAAGGCCAATACGAGTGATTATCTTGGCCATAACTATTCTTGTGTTGAACCAATTCAAATGTAATTAGACTTATTTTGAAGCTAGTTTTATGCTTTATCTTTTTTTTACAAATAACTTTTTTTAGGTTACACTTAAGCCGAGTTATGACGCTTGGGATTGATCAGGGTCGAGTTGTCAAGGGGTTGAGTTGTCTTGATCCCTAATAAAATGGATGTATGTAGATCATAGGTGTACAAGGGGGGGG
>LDKF01000017.1:72309-137040 GCA_001026735.1 Rotylenchulus reniformis
ATGTAGATGATTAATCAGACACATAAGTAAATATAATCACATTTGAAAAATGCTAACTTGACTAGAACTTATTCATCAGAGCAAGTATGAGTAAACTAGTTTTTAGCATCTATTACCCTTCATTTGCTTATAAGAAGGAAAATGATGAAAAAAGGGAAAAATTAAATTTTATTTTTTTAGGGAAGAAGAGAGGCAAACAATGGCGCACAAGGTTGTTGAAAATCATCAATTCCAAAGCCCCGAAAACGAAAGGCGGACAAAAAGCGGATAACCACACGCCACAATTTAGTCTCGCTGATATGTGTCACCCTTCAATTTGTTATGTTTCGCATCATTGTTTTTTTTTGATTTCATAGTCAAAAATATATTTGCTTTTTTCTAAATATTTATTCAAGGTAGTTGCACGATTTTTAGCTAAGATTAAAAAATTAGTAAATAGTCTCTCGATAGAAATGCCTTTTTTAATTATTTTTTGAAGCGAATTCCATATTGTAAAATAGTACAGAAAAAGTGGACAAATAGAGGAAAAAGACAAAAACAATTATTTAACATGGCATGCTTACGCGTCATAAATCATAGGGGCCAAAAAAGATTTTCATTTCTATGGATTTTTTGATCTGATTTTACTCTCCTTAAAAATTGCCTTAAAAAACGTTCATTTTCCTTAAGAAATAGATCGTTTTTTCAAAAATACATTATTAATAAATTTATAATTAAAAAATGATCGACCTTAAGAAAAGGCCTAAAATCGCCAAAAAATGAGTCTGCCGGCAGTTTCTTTATTCGCCAGCGATGCACCGATGCACCCACTCGCTTCAATTTGTTATTTGTAATGGTTAAAGGTCGCAAATTTTTTGAAAATATTAAAATAATGATCACGTATTAGTTGGAATGATATTTATTATCACTGATCACAACCGGGAAAATCCAGAAAATTGTTCAATTGTTGCGCCGGGTACCGTACTCCGGGTAATAACCACCGTAATCACCGTAGCCGCCATTATACATGTTGTAATTGTATGGGTAAGAGGAGGAGTAAGGGTACCGGTAGGAGTCTTGGGCGTAATAATCTGTGTGAAGAGTATGATTCATTGTAACATACTTCTTACTATTGGTCCAAAAAGTGCTTACTGTTGTAGTTTTGGTAGGGATACTGTGAAGGGTATCTTGACGGGAAGGGGAGATAAGCCGCGAGATTCTGCAGGAATCCGCCGCCACCACCCGGGTAACGGAGTTGCCGCTTGCGTCGCCGCTTCACCATTCCCTCCTCCGGCAGCAGCCTTGGTAGGGAAAATTGTGGGAAAAAAAATTTTTTTGTGGGAAAAAGAGAAATTCCAATGATTCCCTACTCGTAATTTTTAGTATAAATTTGGACAAAAATCAAAAAAGGACGATGAGTGCTGCTAAACCAAAAGGAAGGGTAAGGGTAGCTTTGGGACGGCTTTTTTTGGGGCTGTCCACCCCTGCTTTTCACTAGTGTTCAGTGCATAGGATCGGACCGGATACCGATCGGGATTGCCGATTCAAAACCAATCCCGAACAATACGATAGTTTTTTTCGAGATTCAACGATAATGAAATTGAAACACTCCTTTTTGAATAATTTTAACTATAGTAAGGGTGCCGATAGAGGTGGAAAATACTTTGTTCTTTCAATAAGAAAATTTATTTTTATTTATTCAAAATTATTCTCCATCATACGTATCATTCAGACTAAAAATCCCGGACATTGTTCGGGCTTTACCCAGCAGATCGAGATTACCGGTTCAATCACGAACGGATCCGATGCCAAGCCGGGCACTTTACATCCTTTCCACTTTTCGACACCTCATTGAAATTTTCCCCCGTAATCTGATCAATGACCATCAACTTACCATTCCTTTCTTGGCATTCTGTCCGCTTCCGCCGATGTGCCCACTTCGTTCTGGCCATTCTGCTGTCCATTTTCGTTCTCATTTTTGTTCGGCGGAAACAGCAAACTGACGAAGTGCACAAATGCCCTCGTGTTCGGGTCCTCTTCCTCCTCATCACTGGCTAACTGGTTGTCTCCCTTTTTCCAGCCATTTGTCCCGACGAGGAGCAGCAGCAACAGAGACAAGGGAGCCAAAGAAATGGTGGCCATTTTGTACGAAATTCTCTAAAAATTATTTTCATATATTTATGGCACCATCAAAATTCCAAAGTTCGCAATTATTTCCAATCCAAATCCCCTTATTAAAATGGGCGTGTTCAGTGTTGAGATGGCCGGTTTTGGTCACTGATCGAAAATGGCCTGGATCACTGACCAAAACACAGACACAACTTTGGGCCCAAAATTTGACATTTTCCCCAAAGAGAGCCTTAGGTATTAGCACCTCTCACATAAGTACCGAGGCAACACGAGGCTTATTAATCTTCCTTATCATATCATATGATGGAAAGTGATATGTGTGAATATTATTGCTCAAAAATGCTCTAACTCAAATCGAAAGATCAATAAAAGTCGCTAGTCCTCATAATGTAAGCAAAATATATTTTTTGTATCATTTTTAAACATCTGAGCATTTTATCGTTTTTATCACTTGGGAATGCGATACTACTAAAGAATCAGGCAATTGAGTGGTAAAATAGTTGAATGGCTAAAAGTAAGACAAATGATTTTTTGGGATCCAAAACCAAAGTGATGGGTTTGCGCTTTTCGGAGCTTTGGCTTTTGAACAATCCCTTTCCCCCTCCCACCATCTCCGTCCGTTCGATGTGAGCTCATCTTGGGAATTTGTCCTTCACCTCTTTTACCATTTTCGGGTTAATTCCACCATCTTCTTTCCTTTAAACCGAAATTGCGAACAAGGTCAGATCAGTTAATAAGTTTTTTTGATCAGATCAGTGTTGGATGTCGTTTAAGAATGAACACATATAACGGGGAATAAACTTTGGAACCATTAAAAATCGACTTCTGGGACCAGAATAAACCCTGAAAACCTTTTTTTTGATGCTGACATTATTTTTAATAAATACTATAGTTTAGACCAAAAAAAGAGTTGCGATGATCAGAAATAATGAATTTGTGAAAAGCTCCGGCTCCCGCTCCGGAGCTGGAGCCGAAATTTTTGAGGGAGCCGGATGAAAATTTTTTAAGGGGCAAAAGCCGGAGCCAAAAAAACTGATTTTCACAACACTGTAGACAGATAAATATCATTGCAATTTTTGGCCTTTTACAAATTTTGGCGCTAGTTAAAAGGATGGACTTTTTGAAAAACCACTAAAAGGGTCCCCCCTGTTGGAAAAAAATGAAAAAAAATTTTTTCATTTTTTTCAACGCTTTTGCTCAAAAAATAGTTAAAAAAGGTTACAAATAAAAAAAAATCTTTTTTTGGTTTTCAAATGAAAAGGGACCCCCCTGTTGATTTTAGGCTTTTCAAAAAGTCCATCCTTTTAACTAGCGCCCAAATTTTTATCCGTGTGACAATATTTTCTTTCCGGCTTCATTCTCTGCTCCCATTTCCCATTTATCATATCATCTAGTCCTTTCATATTCCCGGCCCTCCACACATTGCACTTCCTTGTTGGTCGCCAAAAAGATCCATTCACAAGTGGACCTGCTGATTTCCATAAATGTCGCTTTAAAAGATAAAATAAAAATTAAAAAATTGGCCAATAAATCTCACATGGGGGTCCTCCGGGCAAGGAGTAGCCACTTTCCACAATACCAGTCTGAAACCATCTACCAGCCTCTTTGTACATCAACGGTCCTCCGCTATCGCCCTGAGTAATAAGGGGGAGGTGGCATGTCGTTTATAAAAAGTGATAATATGCTCATTTGTTATATATCTATTTTACAATCGAGACTTTTTCAGAGATATTTTATTATTTAAGCATTGCACCATTTTCTTGAAATAAAAATGAAACTTATGTATAATGCTCCAGGATTGTGCTAAAACCAGTTATTGTTGTAAAAAATGTTTTTTTTTGGCTTGCTGCTTCACCATCATCTGCTGATTGGTGATGGTCCATTTTTATAAAAGTGTTATTTTTATAAGTTACCACTTTTTCGAGTTCTTATCATTTGGAGCATACAATCATTTATACCTAATTTTGGCTATACTTCTCCCGTTGCCAATTGCCCTCCCTAATTCCTCACATACATCTTCCACATCGGACTGTGCCACTCCCTGGGCACAGATCCGGTGCCGCAACTTCTGTGCCTCCCCATCGGCCTCCCCCTGGCTCAACCTTCTCTCCATTGACTCACTCAGCTTCTCCACACAAATCGAATCGCTGACCACCCGCTCCTTGGTCTCGTACATTTTGTCCGTGTTTTTTGTTCCATTGGATGTTTGTTCTGATTTTGGTTTTTGGCGATCGTCTGATTCAGAAAAAAATGAATGGGAAAATGATAAACAATGGAACTTGGTGGGGGTATCAATTGTATTTATTGAAGAATAATAAAAGTTCAAAGGACCAGAACTAAGGGTCTGATCCTGCTGTAGGCCATTCCCATACAGGATGAGATAGTGTAGCCAAATCCGGCTGCATAGAGTGTTTTCTTGGCCATTTGCTGCTCAATTTTATCGTCATCCGCCAAAAAGTTGGGCAGACAGATGGGACGAATGCGATCGGTGAATTTTAAGGGTTTGTTGAGCTGAACACGTAATGCTTGACAAATCAAAACTCCGAACTCGAACCTCGACAATGGCGACATCGATGTCATTGGGCTGGGTGCCATTCTCCGGGTGCGCGATAAAAGTTGTTCCCCACCTTTCCACCACCGCCGCACTTTTTCTGTCGGTTGCTCCAGCAAACACCATCAAACTTTTGGGGCTCATTGTTCCATTTTTCTGAATCAAATTACAGGGTGCGGCAAAAGTCCTGTCACACAGTAAATTGTTAATAACTTTTTTATTAATTGATCAAATTACAATCAATTACTGTCAAAATATGCACAACTAAATAGGGTACTTATATAAAAATTAGATTTAAAAATACCCTTGGAACAGAAATTGGGACGAAATCGCGCGAGAAAAAATTCGACGCTGGCACGCAGCTCTTGAATCGGAATTTTGCTCCATTCTCTAAGAAGAGTCTACATGAACGACTCCAAATTTTTATGAGCAGTAGCACAGGCCCTAGCCTCCAAAATAGCCCAGTTGGAAAATCCACCGGGTTCAGATCAGGAGAATAGGAGGTCATTCTTGAGATGATAAGAACCCGGGCAAACGGGTCCGGCACCAGGTCTGAACTTCGTGAGCTCTGTGGATGGGTGCTAAATCCTAATGAAAAATTTCAACTCTGGCCTTAAAAGTAGCCTATAGAACGAGGTTTAAAAATACCCTAAAAAATTTTCCAAAATTAATAATCTTAATTGAGTTTAGCCCATGGTTTCATGAAAAACAGGGTTTTTTGTCCCTTGATTAAATTCGGCCTAAACCATAACCGAAGCTGCATGTTTGCAATATCTGATAATATGGCTAAATAGAGGAGGATGTTTTGCCCATATTTTATGTCTTAACGGTTTTGTTAGAGCTCGAATGTAAAAAATTTTCATCCGGGAGAAGGATGGGGGGTACCTGCGTGCCAGCGTCGAATTTTTTCTCGCGCGATTTCGTCTCAATTTCTGTTCCAAGGGTGGCTATTTTTTAATCTAATTATATAAGTACCCTATTTAGTTGTGCATATTTTGACAGTAATTGATTGTAATTTGATCAATTAATAAAAAAGTTATTAACAATTTACTGTGTGACAGGACTTTTGCCGCACCCTGTAGTATTCAATGAAAATTATCATTTAATGTTACTAAAACACAATGGGCAGCAGTGAGCACATGGCGGGGACCGATCAGCGATCCGGAACAAATAAACCTCTTTGTTTCTCCGTTGTTCTTTGTCACATACTCAATCGCCACCACCCAAGGCCACCGAGTAGGGTCGAGCACTTGTTGGCCACGCGAGACAAGCGGACGACGAGTCTAAAATGATCATTTAATGAATAGGGTCAGCTTTTGCTCAAAAACCCTTAAGATAATTCAACAATTTCATAAGATTTTCTGGACCTATGGGAGCCGAACCCGTTTCTATTTATACATCTGATTTTCTGCATTCTTGGCTTCCCATCCCCAGTTAGCGGTCTAAATGAACTCTGAATGTTTTATTCACTTGATGTCTTAAGACATGACAATGGTTTTCCGCAAGCATGGATCAAAGTAAATATTTTAGAAAGGGAAAAAGATCGAAAATTTCTGAAACTATTGTAATTTGCTTCTGATAAACCGAGTTTGTCCATCTGATAAGTATTACTTTTTCTTGGAAAACAGTAATACATATCAGAAGGCTCTTGCAGTGAAATTTGCTCCAATCTGTACTTTTGCCGGTTTCCGTGCCCGTGTTCCGCATCCGTCCTTTTTCCTACAGCTAATCCGGATTCCATCTTTCCCTCTACTCGGCGAATTGCAATCCAATTTTTGGCGATGGAAATGCAAATACAATGAACGAAGGCGAACATCGACATCATTATTCTGTTCATAGGCAATGTCCAACGGCAACATCCATGGTCCTGCCTTAAAGTTTGTGAAAAATTGCAAAATTTCAAAAATGCACAGGAACTTTACATTTTTTGCGAACATTCCAACACCATTGAACAGTTCGAATTCCTTGTCCCGGGGTGGTGTTGCAACAGTGTCAATTTCGAAGGACATCCATCCGGATCCATCCTTCTCCTGATTCAACGGGACACAGACATTTCCAGGCGGAACCAATTTGTCATTGGTGAAGGAAAAGTCCACGGTCCAATGGACACACAATTTGCCGGATTTTGGGTCCTTTTCCATGCGGAAGCTATGCCGAAAACCGTGCCACACCATGTCGGAGGCGAAATAAGCACATAGATCACCAATCCGATTATGGCGGAGATTGTCCACCTGTTGGTGATGAGGGATCAAATTTGTCCAAATAAAATAAATCAAAAATTTTTTTCTAACTCCTCAGAAAAAGCTCGATTTTTTAAAGATAAATATCTTCGATAAATGGTCAAAAGATTTTTAGACGAAATAATGAATGTCATCAGTTGGCGAGATTAATTTTTGTTAGAATTTTTGAAAGAATAATACTGTACTACTATAATAGCGGCAACTCTGAAGATCATCATTGTCCCCTTGATTCATTACAAAAACAAAAGCTACCGTATAATGAGACTGTATGTACTACATTTTGTCAACTTTTTGTTCCTTCTTTAAATGATGGACCCAAATAATATTCAAATGGATCTGATGAGTGATGAGACTTGGTTCTTCAAATCAAACTCAACTCACAAAGAAATGAGCTTTGACCAGCGCGTTTCCACTGTCCAAATAGCTTTTATAGCAGTAAAAGAATCTATTAAAATCGGGATTATTTTGGCAATTTGTTATGTGGAATTCCCCACTCAAAATTGTCCTTTCCCATTGTTTCCAAAAGATTGTGTAAGTCGCGGAAACTGTATCGGAAGGTGAGATACATCGGGTCAAGGCACGATTCTGCGCCAATTTGTTGGGTCGGCAAAAGGATCTTCTCAAGTCTAAATTGGACAAAAATATCTTGGCCAATGTATTCGAATGTTCCAAACCTTTTTCTCTTTTTGGCCGATGCCAAAATGGCAAAAATCAGGACAAAAAAGGAGGACCAATACATTTATTTGTTGGGATGGTAAAATGAACGAAAATGGGATGATGAACTGATCACAAACGATCAGCGGATGAATCAGCCAACGATCACTTAACTTCCCCCTTTTTGATTGGCCGATTCATCATCATATTTTCATTGACACACTTTCGTTCCTTCCTCTAAGATTAAATTGCTGTTTTTTCGAGTTTTATGCTGTTTAAATGGCGATGGAGGATCCCAATTAAGATCCAAAATGTTAAATTAATTTATGCAAATTTTTATAATAAAGATCGATTATGGTGATCGAGAAAATGCCGAAGATAACAGGGAACCGCGAAATCAACCCCAACCAACGCCTTCAGAGCTGACCAAGTGGCCAAAACACCCGCAACAGAAGCAAAACCTGCAAAAAAATCAGGGAAATAATTAGGTATTTCAGGGGCAAAATACGGCATAGGTATGATACGTACCAATCACCAAGTAGGCCAAAATTCTGTGATTGAAAAGAAAATGAAATCATTTAAAATCAAACATCGACAACTTCCGGAGAGTTGAGTATTCATCGAAGAAAAGTAACAAATGGAACAGGAACGGGAAGATGAGGGAGGTGAAAGTGATGGTGGAGGCACCGACAAAGTTGAGGATGGGGCCGAAGTTGGGCACGGACTCGGCAACGAACAAAACCGAAGCCAACACCCCGGAGCGGACCAGGAAGCGGCCCCAACCAAATTCTGAAATTACGCGGGAATATTTTGGCCAATACTTTATGATTATCAATTTATTACTCTGTGGAACACCAAACAGTTCTTCGATCTCTTGGTTGACTGGGTTAATGATGAGAACGATGGCGAGCAGAGAATTGGCGGTGATCAGCACCATCGCCAGCTGGCGGATCCACACTGTCAGAATTGAGTTGATCATTTCGACTTATTTCTTCAGACCGGTTTGGATGGAAGCCACCACCGAATCGCCCAAACCGCTACCGTATACCCAACAAGAGAGCAGAACAACGGTAAAGTTGAACAGACTGATTGCTTAAAAGAGTTTATAGGGCATGCTGATCATTGGTCTATATTTATACATTCCATGATAGGTCAGATTCATGATGAGGCTGTTTTAGAAACGATCGTTTTCAAAAAAGCTACCTAATTCCTTATTATATCCAATTTTTAACTCCATCAAATCGAATTTTTGTAAACTTGGTTTAAAGGGCAAATTCCTACTTGAAAAGCCCAAAAATGCGGATTTAGAGAACTCTGCCGGATCCCTCATGTCGTGTTGTATGGTAGGAATTGCCGTATGTCCACCATAGGCGAAGAGACTGGAAAGTGATAGAAAGATCAGAATTTCATTTTTTGGCATTTACATTGTGCCAATGACATCTAAATAATTGTTGAGGTTAAAATTAGGCACATTATCATGTTGTAAGGGAACAGCAGCAACGGATGGCCTGTACAAATCCAAGAAAGTGCCAACACAGATGAGCACAACTGACGAAGGGAGGGGGAGTATCCAAAACATACATTTGGCCAAATATTATACAAATTAATTATGGCCAAAATAATATCTGAACGAAAAGGACATAAGGTATTCTGATTTTAACACATACAGGTGGACCCAGTGCAGAACATTCCGCCGAAAAGAATGGGCCAAAAGTCATTTGGCGATTTGAGCAAAGTGATGGGGAGGAGGAGAAGGGCAAAAAGAATCAGGGGAAGGCACACATCCACCAAGGGAGAGTTAAGGGGGAGCAATGGCCGGAGAAAGTCCCGGGTGTTGCCGGCACAGAGCAGCAGGAACACGGTGCAGGAACCGAATTGGGTGAGGTTGAGGCACAGGGAGACCAGGAATCTGTGAGGGGGGGGGGGGGGNGGGGGTATGGATGATGGGTGGTAGAGTGAAAAGTTAAAAGGATGGATCTAAAATCAGCGTTAAAATCCTGTAGAAATCAAATTTTATTTTCGGCGCTATGATTTTATGACGCGTAAACATTCCATGTTAAATTATTGTTGTTTGTTTATTTTTCCTCGATTTATCCACTTTTTATGTGATAGAAAAGTCCATTTCTAACGAGAGACTATTTTAATTTTATCACCGGGAGAGTTGGATCATCAGGTACTTGAAGGAACTTTTGGAACAGCAGATACTTAATTTATGAGTTGGTTAAAGGTCTGGAATACCGTATTCTCTCTAAAATAAGCCCCCGGGCTTATTTTTTTCAAACCCCCTCAAGGGAGGGGCTTATTTTAGAGAGAGGGCTTATTTTAGAGAGAGGGCTTATTTTTTCGAACCTCCCTAGTGAGCAATATTAGGCATTTAAAATTGGGTATATGAGTAATAAATTTTTATAAATATATTTTTGAAAATTGAAAAAAATTGAAAAACAACAATTTTTAAACAAAATTTCAAAAGCATATTCTGGAATTTTGACAATGGGTGCAACTGCCGCCATCGCCGAAAAATTAAAAAATTTTCAAGGGGTCGGGGAAAGAAGGGAAGAAAAAACCGGAAACGGAATTTTCTCCGACGACCCCTTTAGCATTGGATTATCTTCATCGAACGCGAAAAATTAACCAAATTTAATAAGAAAATTCGTCTAAATACCAAAAAAAATTTTGGCGGCCCCCGACAAAATACCGCGAAATTTTACCAAAAAACTTAACTTAAGCAAAAAATTGACCAATTTTCTTAAGAAAAGAGTCTATATTTTCAAATTTTTGAGCAAATTCTTATTTTTAAAAAGTGGGGCTTATTTTAGAGAGGGGGCTTATTTTTTCAAACCTCCCCAAAGGGGGGGGGCCTATTTTAGAGAGGGGGCTTATTTTAAAGAGGGGAACTTATTTTAGAGAGAATACGGTAAGTTGTAATATAAAACTTATAAGGGCAGAACTTTGGTGCTTCTCAGAGTTTTCAATCGGAAAGAAAATCTAAATCTAGGAATCAACAATATTGAGTATAAAAATGATATTTGAGAATCCAAAAAACTCTTGGAATTCATAGTATTCGCTGTACTAACTTCATTCCAGATCCCCACGACCCGCCAATTTAGGCGTAAGGCTTGCGGCAATGCGATTGCCGATACTTGGGGGATCGTCGGAGCAGATTTTGCCAACATTGACCAAGAAGGACGGCAGCCCAAGTGGTTAGCATGGCGAAAAGGGCGAGAAGGACAAGGCCGGGGACAAACTCTGAACAAATCAGGGATCTGGCCAAATTGGTCAAGGAAGCAAGCAAAATGAGGGAATGGAACCAGGGGTAGGACCAATCGGGGAGACCAGGGAACAATTCCAAAGCAAGTAGTGCCAAAAAGGAATCGGTAGGGCCAATCGAGGGAGAAAGCCAGGGATGATAGGAAATCGGGGAAATGTGAAATTCCAACGTGATCGGAAAATGGCTGCGGGCAGTGCCACTTGGCCCCCGATGGACATGTCGGTGACCATGAACAGGGCGGCCAAGACCCAATGGAGTCCGGTGGGAGGGTTCTGCATGTTGGCTGATGAAAATTATCAGAGAACTCAATAAAAATAAAAATTAAGCTAACAAGTAAGGTTAAAAAATGATCCTTATACTTCAGTACAATTATCGAAAATATTTTTTTAAATTTGAAGAGGGAAATTTTTTCGGAGTGAATGAGTGGATTGGGGTGGATCGTCGCAATGAATGATCTACGTATCTACGTCAAAAAGATACACAAATAATCCGAATGGAAAAAGGTCGAGGATCAAAATACCATAAAATGGTGGGGAAGAGGGATCCTATTCTTATTTATCACGATTTTTGCATGGAATTTATTGAGGTTTAAAGTATGTATTCTGAGCAAATTTTGAGTGATCCATTCAGTAGCAAAAATTTGCATTTGCGATAAAAGTTCTGGAGGATCTTTGTAGTAGAGACTAAAAATGGATTTGTGGCTGATGGCTGATTTTCTTCTCAAAATTCACAATTCATTTCACTTCGATGAAGTGTGCATACCTCTGTGTCCCTCTCTCCTCAGGCCCAGAACATTCACTAACTCACCGGGAAGGAAGGACGGAATGTCGGTGCTAGGTCTTTAAAAAAAAGCCCAATGTGGGCGTTAAAAAAAAGGCTCAATGCGGCCAATCTGTACGAAAACTTTTTTGTTAGACCAGTTAGACCAAAAGTATAAAAGGCAAAATTGTTCAGAATATTATGCTGATTCGAATGGTATAAAAATTATTTCGAAATTCGAACAAAAAGTTCGAAATACCCCCTAAAAACATAAATTTTCGGTATTACGAGAAAATTTCGAACTTTTTTCGAATTTCGAAATAATTTTTATACCATTCGAATCAGCATAAAATTCTGAACAATTTTGCCTTTTATACTTTTGGTCTAACAAGTCTAACAAAAAAGTTTTCGTACAGATTGGCCGCATTGGGCCTTTTTTTTAACGCCCACAATGGGCTTTTTTTTAACGACCTAGCACCGGAATGTCTTGGTGCCTAAATTCCCATCAAAATAATTATACTGTAAGCCTATCCATTGACCCGAATGCCAAAAAAAAAGAATAAATTTGTTGCAAATTCATGTTTAATTAGTTGTTTTGAACAAAACAAAAATCATAAAAAAGAATGGAGAAAAATGAAGAAGATAGGAAACATGAAAACAACGGGGAGTTAAACTATTATGCCAATTTATTTTGGTTTTTTTGGATGGATCACAGGTTACAAAAATCAAGAGCATAAATAAATCATCCACGTAAAATGACAAAAGAATAAAAATAATATTTAGTAGCAGAGATGAAATTTAAAAATGAATGATATGAATATTTGGGAGAGATAAGAAGGAATTGTTGATTTGTCTGATGATGAAGAAATGGTCCACAACCGAAAGATTTTTAAGAGAAAAGGATGGAAAGTTCGCTGAGGGAAGAAGGAGTAACACATAGAGATCGGATGTTCGATACGATTTTTCGAGAATCTCGATCTAATAATCGGAAATCTCGGTCCAAATCCAATCTCTAAAAAGAGTAATGACAATGGGAATGGAACGGATAGATGAATGGAACGGTGCAATAGGACGTTTAAAAGGTGCTGGGTCGTTTTGCAAAAAATATCAAAACCCAATATGTTTCCCAAAAATTTTTTTGTTAGACTTGTTAAACCAAAAGTTCCAGCGACAAAGTTGCGCAGAATTTTAAGCTCTATCTTTTGGTATTTTTAGTTTTTCGAAATTCGAACAAAAAAGTTCGAAAATTTTCAAAAGTATTGAAAAATAGGGTATTTCACGAAAAATTGGAACTTTTTGCTCGAATTTCGAAAAACTAAAAATACCAAAAGATAGAGCATAGAATTCTGCACAATTTTGTCGCTGGAAGTTTTGGTCTAACAAGTCTAACAAAAAAAAATTTGGGAAACATATTGGGTTTTCATAATTTTTTTGCAAAACGCCCATTTTGATATTTTTTGCAACACGACATAGCACCGTTTAAAAACCCGCCACATGTGGCAATCTGGCCGAAAACTTTGTTTTCTAAACTTGCTAGGCCAAAGATGCAAAAAGCATTGTGTAGAATTTTATGCTTCTGGTATTTTTAATTTTTCGAAATTCGGCTAAAGAAATTTGCGGAAAAATAGTTTTTGTGAAAATTCGGACCTTTTGGCTGAATTTCGAAAAATAAAAAACCAGAAGAGCCTGACAAGCTTAGAAAAAAGTTTTCGGCCAGACTGGCACATTTGGCGGGTTTTTTAACGCCATAGCACCGGATGGAACAACAATCATTTACAAACATAAGGAACATGAACACAGCGGCGGGGGGGGGGGGGGGGAAGGTGCGAAAAAATGAATTGGGAGGGAAAATTATCGAAGCGAATGTTGGCACCATGGGGCCAAAAAGGCGACTTTTATCGATAATTTCCCCTTTTAAATAGTTCTAATCTTTTCTTAAGGAGGGAGGAATTAGATGTAAAAAATGGAAAGAAGTGAAACTGAAAAATATAACAATATCATAAAAAGGGGGAGAAAGAACAATGCACCGGAGGGAAGGAAGTTATTCGTACTGTATCGAAGTATTTTGTTTTATTGCTGTTGTGTAAGCGTAAGTGCCCGGCGGTAGGCACCAAAGTCTGATGTTAGATGGGTGGTATCTTCCGCGTGTCCAACACTTCCTCCTCGTCCGAGTCCTCCTCCGAATGGTATTCCTGTTGCTGGGGAGGGAGTACGGTAATATGTAATTCTTGTCTTATTAGTCACTCCTTTAGTTTCCAGGATGACATTTTTCGACTGGGGTCAGCCTAATTCCTCTTTAACCATATGTATCTTTCATATAAACTATTTTTTCAAAGGTGACCATTTCAAGATTGGCGGTTTTTCAAATCTGCCGATCTAATTCCCCTTTTCACCTTCAACGGTACTCGCTCGAATCCGTCCCGCCTCCTCTCCCGATTTCTGTCTCCGTTCCTTTGGCCATTCGCCGTCACGGGCTTTCTCTTCCAACCTTTCAGAGACTTGCAGAGACAGCACTACATACAAGAAAAGGAATTACAGTAAAAAATGTTTTCATTTCGAAAATATATTTTTTCTTTACCAAGGAAAGTGAAAGCATTGCAAGAGCAATTAGTGCCGCGGCAATGGTCCGTTGGGTGCTCATCCGGAATGGCCTATGCAGGGCAAAGTTGCGCACCGTTGGCTGACCCGTCGTGATCTAAAGAGTTTAACAGAATTGTGTAAGGTTACTGTATTGTTTTTTGTATTAAACATTACGGTAAATGTTGAGGACATAGGCGTGAATGAGTCAGTGTCCAGGGCAATCTTGTACTTCCCTGGCTCCTGAATGTACGGTTAAACAAGAGGTTGGTCCTCGATTTTCTTACCAGGGTAAGATGGTAAAGTCCTTTCTTTGTTGTTTTTGTCCTTTTTGTGTTTTGTTCACTCTCGGCCGATATTATGGTAATGAGGACGCCGTCCAGCGGATCTCCTTCAATATCGGTAACTGTCCCCGAAATGCCTTGGAGACGCTAAAAATTCGTAAAAAATATTGAAAATAAATTCTTAATTCATACCCTCTCTAGAACAGCTAGCAGAGAGCGCCGATTTTCGCCGAAAAGATGACCCTTAAAGATTGGAAATATTTCCAAGAAAATCAAGCTATTCCCAATCACTTAGGCATAATCTTGGTTTTTTTCAAAAGTGATTCTTATTTTATTAAGTCACTGATTAAGTCACTGAAGTGAATTTATTCGTATTTTGACCAATTCTTAATACAATGGTTTTTTCGGGAGCTATTTGGATAGTCCATTTGTCATGTGGAGGAATAGTAGAGGGCAGATCATTAATATATATGGTAAAGAGAAGAGGGCCTAAAACGGAGCCCTGGGGAACTCCGGATCGTATTGGTTGAGGGTTTGAGTATGAATTCCCTATTTTAACTACAAATGTACGGTCGGTTAGAAAATCCTTAATCCAGTTATATAATTTACCACGGATACCATAGGCAGCAATCTTGTGTAGTAAGAATGCTGTAGGGACTGTATCAAATGCTTTACGGAAATCAATGTACTTATATACAGGGTGCGAGAAAAGTTCGGAAACTTTTTATAAGGGCTAAATTTTTGCAAAAATATATTTCAACCATTGATTTTTTTGATCAAACACAATCAATAGAATGTAAACTAACTAAAAAGCATAATAAAAATCCGAATTTTGATTCCATTCTTCGAATTATAGGGTATGGAGCACATTCGGGCCAGAGTCCGCTTTGGTCGGGCTCATTATTTCACCAAATGTGGTCTAATTTGGTTTATCAAATTGTAAGCATTTTCTTTTTTGCTGATATTATAAATAGCACATTTTGCTTCAATAATTATCATAAAAAGAAATTTTCTCTAATTGATTCTGAAAAGTTTTTGGGCCAACAATTTTAGGACCAAAATTCAATTTGTCAAAATTGTCCAAAATTCAAAAAAAAATTTTGCACCTTAACAACTCTTTTCGGGCTTATTTATGAAATTAATGAGACGACTATTTAGTTTAGCCTATTAGTTCAATTTACGATCATTTTTACGGATTAAATGGGTAAGTACGAAAAAATTACAAATGGATTTGGCTCATGAAACGCTTGGTTGCGCACCCTTCCTCAGTGATTGTGGCCTGGGACCATTGCAAATCAACTTTCAATGAATATGTTGTTCTGAATTTTATGCGCAAGAGTCTCAGCTACAATAATAAATTGGGAGATTAGATTTTTTGGTCGAGATTCTAAGAGTTGTTAGGGTTTAGTTTACATCCTATCGATTATATCTAGTCAAAAAAATCAATGGTTGAAATAAGTTTTTGCAAAAATTAGCCTTTATGAAAAAAGTTTCCGAACTTTTCTCGCACCCTGTATACAGTCGGTAGGACTTTTAGATAAAATATTATTATACCAATCATGGAGGGAGGAAAGTAATTGGGTTGTGGTAGAGCGCAGGGGAAGGAAGCCAAATTGATTATCATTTAAAAGATTATTGGATAGTAGAAATTTTAGGATCTGAGATGAAATAATTCGTTCAAAGGTACGGCATAGTGTAGAAGTGAGCGCGATAGGACGGTAATTCAATGGGTCAGACTTGGAACCTTTCTTGAAAACAGGAATGACAACTGATTTTTTCCAGAGAGAAGGAACTTGGCCTGAATTAATTGAAGAACGAAATATGTTTGTGATAATCAGGGCAAGCGGAATAAAGCAGTGTTTAAGTAATTTATAGGGAATGTCATCTGGAGAAGTTGAATTTTTATTTGGGGACTTTTGAAGATAATAGAAAACAGTATGAATATCAAACTCGACATCTTGAATAGTTTTTTCAAAGTAAACTAAAGTAAAGTCACTGACCACTCCTTGGCCCTCATAGCAGCATCCTGTTTGGGCCAACAATGCATCCGGCGCCTTGGCCCATTTGTCCCTGCCCATTTGCCAATGGAATTCACCAAGAACGGGGGTGGAGGGTCGATTTGTGGCGCACATATCCTTTTTGGACTGAAAGAGTTTGGGGTACTTCAAAAGTTGTATAATTATTAATTTAGCAAATTCCAATGGTACTAAATTTATTGGAAATGAAATTTTTAGACCAGATTATTGATCAATTGTAATCCATCTAGGACCTATCTTATTCTTATTCCCTATCTGGGGGTTAGCAGACCAATTCACAATTTCAGAAGGTTTTTTGATCTGTTTTCCAATTTCATAGATGAACCTCTGATCATTCCCAAAAGCTGGATTTGGAATATTTAAAAAGTTTCCATTGACCTTTTGATAACTTTCCAATTTCGTTCTCTCCGGATCAATCCAAGTCATCTGGGACTTTGATCACACCCAATTCCCATTTTGTCCCACCCCCACCTGTCTGATCTGCTCGTGCTGGCCAATGTAGATCTGGCCCAATGCCATCGGTGTTGCTGTCCAATTGCCCTCCGGCAACTTGGCCTCCTTGCTTCCCCCCTCCTCCTGCCTTGTCCCCATCAGCTCTTCCTCTTGCTCAAATGGAATTGCCGTCCCGTTCTTGAGCATTCCCACGTCCTCGCCGGGCCGCAAAATGTCAATGAAGCGGATCTTAACCGGAAAAGGCGAGGAAATTACGAGGAATTTCACGAAATTTGTTGACCTTCATCCCTCCGGTTGCCAACAAAATCACAAAGTCAATCTCGGGCATGGCTTCCAGAACGGAGGAGACCAGCGGGATGAACGGCGAAATGGTGGCGTAGTCGTGGCAGTTCAGCTGAGTGCTAAAGCAACTTTCATGTAACAATCATACGTGCGCAAGGGGGGAGGGTCGACCCCCCCCCCCCCCCCCTTCGTAAGGGGGAGGGAGGGTCGGTCGTACGAAGGGAGGACCTCCATAATTTTTTTATACACTTTCGTAAAATTTTTCTGCCGACCCGCTCCCCTCCTTCCGACTTCCCTACCTTCGTAAAAAATTTTACCAAACCCTTCGTAAAAATTTAGATTGACCCCCCTTCCCATGTATGGTAACAAGGTTCCACCACCTTTTTTCATTAGTTTTACAGTACTTTCACTTTCCAATCCTTACTGTGGAATTTCGGGTGCCAGCACAACGGTGGACCCTGCCAGAATGCTTTCCACCTGCTTGGACTCCTCCTCCAAGTAGGCAACTGTGGTGGCCGGACCAACAGGTTCGTTGGCCTGCTGGTCGCAAAGTCGGGCAGCCAACTGGTAGACCAGGGAGGAGGTTTTCTGGAAAAAGGTATGCGAATTCGAGATTAAGATAAAAGATTTTCAAAAATTTGGCCTCTAAATGGATAGTATTATTTTTGAAAATTAACCCATTTTGTCATAATTATGGCCAATTTCCTCCATTTCTCTTCCCCTGGCTCACCGCCTCCACCGCCATGACCAGAGTGTGGGGTCCCCGATGGGCCCCCACTGCCCTCAGCTTCATCCCGCCGCTCTCCACCACGCGGGCCGAGCAGGAGCTGGCCTGGTCCAGCCTGTCGAAGCCGTAAGGGGTGACCATGGGCACTTGCTGGGGCAGGAAGTGGTCGGTGGGCGAGGCGGAGGGGACCACCACCGAGAACTCCTTCACCTGGTCTCGCTTCAGCACGTTCAGCATGGTCTGAAACGGGGAAAGGCGGAATTTGGAGGGATGGGATTTGGACAAACTATCCATAAAACCAGAGAGAAACAATATGAAGCGAATGATTTTCTCTTCTATCTTATATTATCTTTTCGCGGCGAGAAAAAAAGGAAAAGCGAGAGATACCATTGTCAGACACTGTAAATTCGGTCAGATAAGGTTTTTATGGACACCCACAAAAAAACCTCGATCTATATATGCCCACCCAATGCTGTTGATAAAGCAATGTGTTATGCAAAAGTGAGAGATGGGCCAAATTTTTAATAAATCCATTTTGTCGACAAAAATTTAAAATCCTTAGAAAGCGAATATCCACTAATATTTTGGCTTAATTTTAATGCATTCCAATCCCAGAGGATTTATTGCGCGAGAAAAAGCAAAAAAGAAAAGCAATAGCCAAACAAAAGGAAAGCAAAGTGTAAGCAATTTATGCAAAAAGCTAAAAAAATATAAATCCAGACAAAAAGTGAAAAAGCAGAAAATCATATAGTAAAGCTTAAAAGAAGAGCGAAAGTGTTGTTGGTATGAATGCTATGAAAGGCAAAAATAGTGTAAGTGTCATTCGAATAGTCGATTTGGGATTTTGTCGAACATTTCAAATAAATAAAAAGCGAAAAATAAGTAGTAAAGCTCAAGATATATTAAGTAAGTTCCATATAAATATAAACTAAAGTGATCGGCAGCAATGAGCTAATGAAATGAGATTGGCTTAAAAATTAAAGGTATGGACAAAGAGAAGCTAATGAGAAAATACTACTGGGGTGATTAAACGACCCAAGAATCCGCTTGAAAAATTCACGGTGAAAATTATTGAAACGAAAATTTGATTTCAAAATACAAAACACCCAACAATGAAACACCGGACAATGCGGGATTGGGTCTTTCGTTAGCCTGGCGTTCTATAGCAACGTGTCAGAGACGCATAATAATCGATTTCTCTGCTCCTTTTTTTCACTGTCTTATTAGAAGTTGGATTTTTTCCCATTATAGGGTTGATCGGTCACCCCAGTAGTAAGTAGGAACACACAAAGAATTATTGTAAGTGTTGTAGCAGTTATAAATTATAATAGTATACGAGACAAAAGCGAAGCTGAGAGTCTAAGCTAGCATAAGTAAGTTTGTTTGGCCAAATTGGGCTGCTGGGGTGAGCTGGAAGAACTATTGGCCAGTGGAACAACAACCTCGATGATGGCCGTCAGTGTGGCGTCCAAACGTGCCGAGTCGATGTCCTGCTCGCTGGAGTTGCCGCAGCCGATTCCCACGCCGAGCTGGAAAGTCTGGCCAAGGCCCATCTGGTCAACCATCGCAGCGACGCCTAAAATAAGGGATATTGTGAGGAATTTCTGATCTTTCATGAAAAATGATCAAAAAATAAGTATAGGTGATCATTCTTCGGCCACTACTTTTTTGTGCATATAAATTCGGAATCTGTTAATCACTTACGGGTTTGGCTCAGTCGGTCTTCGCAATCAAGTTGACCCGGTGTGATGGTTGTCTGGTCCATGGATTTCGGCTCAAATGCCCTAAATCCCTGATCAGTTTCGGCGTTTCTTTTCCCCGTGCCCACTCACTTTCTCAGGCTCTCATCGAATTTGTGCTGATCAAACAGCCGCGGAGTGTTCTCGCCGGCGCTGAACACCACCGACTGGGAGGGACTGGAGGCGAACACCAAAAGTGCGTCGGCACCCGCTGAGCGAACGTAAGGGACAAGGTCGGTCTGGGTGTACTCCGCCAGAATGTGCAGGCGCGCGCGCTCGTGCAGAATTTTGGCCTGAAAATTTGTAGAAAATTTCCAATAATTTTTTCCTCAATGAGCCAAGTAATCCATTCCCATCTCTTGCAAATTCTATTTTTCTATTCTGTTACCAATTCGGGTTCTTTGCCTGAGTCCACTGGACATGTGTGGTTTGCCAATCGGGTGAGCAGTTCCCGCGAAGATTTGTCGATTCCGACCAGCAAAAGTTGGATGGGGCCTGAACCGCGCACGTAGATCTGTTGTTTTGGGTTGTCTAAAGAAAACGAAAAAATTGAGAAAAAGCATTATCAAATATGATCAAAAAGGCCCTTTAAAGATCAGAAATGAGGATGAACCAAGTCTATAACCTAGATATTTCTTCTCGTTTTTTAACATGTATTTTGTTTTAGATTTTGAATCCAGAATGTCTAAATATCCAGGAATTTACCCCTAAAAAAGTTTCGAACCTTCGCCATCGCATGCCATCCGTTCCAGGGTGATGTTGATCACCTTCGCGGGTCCATTGTCCACAATGAGATTGAACTGGTGCGGTTTGTACTCTCTGTGGGCCACTTGGAGCTTAAAATTCAGATTTTGTAGGCCAAAGATCTCTGAATGGAGGAGTTTACGGTGTAATTTCCAGGCGATAACAGTCGCCAGTACTCGCCGGAGAGAGTTGTGGTCACATTTTTGCCCGCGCCACCGCTCACTATGCTCAACTGTGAAAAAGGCAAAGTAAATCTTAAATTATAATTCCAAAATTCCGAAGCTTTACGCCACCAATATAAAAATTTAATAGGATTGAATTTTTGTGAATTTCTTTGGACTGGTAAAGTTAATCAATTGATCGAACTTTTTGTCTATAGTACCCGCTCTGGGGAAATCAAAATTCGCTTGTGATCATTAAAATTGTGTCAAAATGACGAAGCAAAAAATCGTATGAGAAAGTTAATCCATCTGGTATTACAGCCCTAATCGGTCAAAATGGCCCCAAAAAGGGGAGGAGTATGCAAGGAGGAATAATAGTGATCTATGGTACATGTGAATTTATTTTTTTTGAATTGTATATTTTTGCTTAAAAATTACAAAAGTTGGATGCGAGAAGTGATTGGAAGAACTCTGATTGACTATAAGTTGCGGAAAAAGTATATATTTTTCAATTATCCCGCAAAATGGCTGAAAAATTGGCCCTGTTGCATCCTGCTGCACTTTGCTCACCCACCAGTGCGTAGTCCACCGGCTTGTCCTGCGCGTCCCGCACCACTCCTTTGACGCCGCTGTGCACCGTCTCCATGAACGCGAGCAGGGAGAAGCGGTGCTGGGACCAGAGGACCGGGATCATGTCGTCGTAGGGGAACTTGAAGCAGCCCATCTCGACGGTGATCTCCATGGCATTGGAGTGCAGGTACTGCCAATCCTTGAAGGGGAGGGGCAGGGGATCAGACTGCAAAGGGGCAAGAAAACCTGCATTCCGCCCGCAAGATGGTACCTGGAAATGGACAACAAATAATCATCGGATATCCAATAAATGATTGTGAGCATTGAAATCGCTCAATATTTATGGATTTTTGGAACAATTGTTGATCCTCTTAATCCCCTTAAACCGTTTTATATATCTTCCTACTCTAAATTCATATTTTTCGGTGTTTTCATTTATCTTAAATAAAAATTGGCCAAATCACAGATCATCTGCTGTTAAGTTCTTGAATTTGGTTTTTTTAAGAATTTTCCCTACCATCTGGCCCCGTTGGTGATCCCGTGCAGAAATGTGTCTCCGTTGTCGCTCAGTCCACATCTCCTGCCCGTCTTCCACATGTTCGTGTGTGCTCGCGCGTACTGATAGGACAGCTGGACGAATAGTTTGTCGTCCACCGAGGGCGTGTAAATGCCATCCTGTGCCGTGTCCGAATCGTCATAAGGGTAGTTGGCGACCAGGGAGCCTGGAAAATTAAAATTTCCATGAAATTCGAAAAAGTTTTACCGCCATGAAGATTGGCCGAGAGGACAAAAGGGTACTCGAGGAGCCACTTCATGACAGCCTCAGTTTCCGGCTCTGGCGAAGTGCCACCCGAAGCTTCCTTGTGGAAGGGGTAACGGGCCGGAAAGTTCCGGTTCAGGTCCACGTTGTGGGCATTGGCTCTTCCCTGAATAATCAAGGCTGATCAGAATTTCAAAATCCAAAAGTATTTAATCTCTCAGCTGACCGAGTATCCAATTCGATCCCCGGATTTGTCCATCTCGTACCCGTCCGGATTCATTGAGGGCTAAATTATGAAAAGTGAAATGAAAATCGGAAGAAGCTGGACACCATCAGGTGGATCCGGGTCTCGTTGACCATCCTGGTCAAATACTCATTTTGGCCATAGTTTTCGCAAAGCACCCAGGCCAGATAGAGCAGGGTTTCCCGTCCAACAACCTGTGATTGGAACAATTGATGGTCATATTAGTTATTAGCGATTTTTTTGTTTGCCATGATTTTGCATTATTATACCATATACAACAATTTCTTTCAACTGATTGGTTTTAATTTGTGTATACACAATACAAATATAATTTAGCAAAATACCCCGTTTGACCTTCCTTGAATTTGGCACAATTCATAAAAATCCATAACTTAAATAAAGCATATCAAAATCTTATAGGAAGTGGTCGAATATTTCGACAACTGCCTTGACAAAATCTGAAATTGCTAATGATATCCCCCATTGCAATTTTTTAAGCACTCAACTTCCGCTTAAGAAATGAGGGGGTTAGTTTGGTTGTGGTCAGATTTTCGTGCCTTTACTTGGATATTACCATCTTATACAATTTCGATCCTTTGGCATTTCTGGCTCACCTCGTTGCCGTGCATGTTGGCCACGTACTTGAACTCGGGCCTGAGCAATTCGTGCTGGCGCGGATTGCGCGACACCACCAGCACCCAAAGGTCTCTGCCTTGCACACTTTTGCCCACACTGTACAGCCAGGTGATGTCCTTGAACCGTTCGGCCAAGTCGTCCAGCCATTTCTTCATCGACTCATAATTGTGGTTGGTCTGCCTAAGGGCAATTGTCGATTTTTAAAGAATATTTAAGGGTAATATTCTAAATTTCTCTCCAGATTAATAGAAAAACGATAATATTTAATGAATAATTTATGAAAATTAAGGCAATAGTTGTGAGACGGGTCTTTTTGAATTAATGTCATGTCCCTTGCAACTGGGCCAAAATCGAAATCTTGATTTTTCACACTAATTGTGACTGTAAAAATTTCCTAACCCTGATCAGATGGTATATTTCCCTAATTTTTCTTTCCATTTTCTGTATATAATGTGGAGAAATTAGAAGTCATAGGGAAAATTGCCGAGAACTTGCTCTAATTGTTGAACAGGCCAATTCTATGGTGCCTTTTCCTTGTTTTTTCCTCTTAATCTGCAATTTTCCTTGCGAGCAAAGGCTAACTTGATCAGCGGCACATCCTTGAACTCGCCGACCAGCTGTTTCATGGCCTCGTAGCTCCGGAACAGTTCCGGATTGTTCATTTGTTCCCCAAAATAATTGGCGAGTGCGTCATGGTCCTCCGCCTGAACTTCTTGCGGATTGGCAACAATGTCGCTGTTCCAGTCGATCACAGCACACACTTCCCTGGGCCCGATCCCTGAAAAATTTTGATCTATTTCCAAAATTGTCCCAAAAGAATCTTCTAATTTGGAGATCAATTTTCAAATTCCTGATGAGAGGAATTCCTTGAGCATGGTTGGATAGGAAATTTTGAGTTTATTGCTCCAATGGCAGGTGATTTTATATAAAAAATTGAATATTTGCTTTTATTCCTGGCTGACTCAATCCATGGTACCCAGAAGCCCCTTTTTAGCTGATTCTTCTATGTGTTTGTCTTGGCTAATAATTTTTGAACATTTTCTTTTGCCTTTTCATTACTCAGAATGATGGCGATGGCCAAGAGAAGTGCCAAATGTGGAATTTTCCGGTGCCTTGCGTTGCCTTTATTATGCCTCAGATTAAGCTCCATCTTTTTAACCCGACGACCGACCACACAATCACCACCGCGCAACCGCTGAATTTCATTAAAATTAGAAATTTCAAAAAATGAAAAATCGCGATAGAATGAATGGAGAAATCAAGGATCATATCTATCATTTAATCGAAACAATGGCCATAATGCCGATGTTGATTGGTCAAAAATCAAAAACATTCTATAACATATGCCCAATTAGTCTAATTAAACATTTTACGTGATTGGGGAAATGGTGTGTTCTAAAAATTGAATTCGCATAAGGGAAAATTTAAAAATGGAGAAAGAATCCGGCAGAGGAAGTGATTTGGCCAATTAGTCAGATCAATCAGATCAGAATCATGATCGGGCGGAAGATTTATTCACTCATTCATTCAGTCAGTCGATGGTAATGATGATGAAGACGGAGCAGGAAGGGAAGGAGAAGGAGGAGGAAACCAGTCGGCGAACAAACAGAAAAATGTAAAAAATGGGGAGGAGGAGGGTGGTCTGAATCGGAAGGAATGACTGACGGGAGGGAGGAGCACATTCACACCAGCTTTTCTCACCATCTGTTTGTTGCTATGTCTGTACTATTTCATCGCCATTTTCATTCCGATTCCCCCCAGTTTGTTCGCCCATGATGAGGTGGAGCGAATGTTGGGAGAAAATGTCGTGGAAATGGCAAAATGAATATGGTAGAATTCAAAGATAAAAAATGGGCAGAAAATTGAGAAAAATGGGGCGAATTTTGTTCGAATCAGCAGGGAGGGTATGCCAAGCAGAAAAATCCAGAAAATCCAAGCAGAAAAAATCCAAGGTCAAATTATTGTGAACTTTTGCTAATTTAGCATAACAAGTCCGAGGAGGATATGATAATTTATGTCCCAAATCTTTTGATCTTTAAATATCCCTTCCATAAAATAACTATTGCTAAATTGCTAAACACGATTCACGTGGCCTAATTTTTCTATTGACACAATAATGGGTTTTTTTTTTATTGAAATGCGCGTCACGAATATGTGGAAATCTGGCTTTCTTTTTTAGAGTCAGAATGTCTCGAAGCGACTGCTTTATGGCGCTTGGCGCCTTCTTTTCTCTTTCCTGCCTTACTCTCTTTCATCGGAGTGGGCGTGTGACTCCTTGGTGTGGGCGTGGACCTCCATCTAGTCCAAATAAATATTCCCTCTAAATTGCTTATTCCTCATAATGTGTGATCGCGCGGGGATTATTCTAATGCAAACAAAAATCGCTTCAAAAAATTATAACTTAAAAGGATTTCCACATTTTTTTGACGCGGATTTTATGTTCGCGAAGCTTTGCGCGAGATCTTAATTAACTTGCTAAGAACATGTCCAATATTGCCTGATATTGTAAACTAATTACTTCATATTCGTGTTCAGAAAATGCCTAAAACTCAAAGTTCAAATTCAAAGGACTTCAATTCTTATAGATTGAACTGTGTAAATGGTTGAAAATAATCGGACCATTAATTATCAATTATCATTGTAAATTTAATTTTTTCATAATTTCGCTTAGCACAACCTAAAGATCGGTATACTTATCATAACACTTCATTTTTGATAATGGTCCGATATCGTAAGGATTCTTTAAATAATTTATTGGTGGAATACGGTAATTTCACAATATTTTATATACAAAGATAAAGACCGAGTTGAATTTGGTAAATATCGACTGAAAAATGTCAAAATGAACATTCAAAGAAAATCAAAAGCAATTTATTCCATCCTAAAATCACGATCGCCATCAAAACGGACAATGGCAAAGCTGCAGAAGCAAATTGGCAATGATCCAAGCATCTTTCGCCACCATCGCCGGCCAATGCCATCTTTAGCATTTTTATTGTTGTGGACAATTTTCTTGGCATGGATTGGTATAATTGGGGCATCTGCTGGCAGAGTACGTCTTGAAGAACTTGTTGCCGTTGTTATCGGACCAAGTGAACATTCGATGTGGAAAGGCATTTTAGAGGGAGGATTACCGTATACTGTACTATTGGGTGAAAGTGATCACCACAAAAGAAATGGAAATTTATGAAAGGTATGGAGGGGAGAGGGGTAGGTGATCGGGTAGAAGGTCGAGAGGGTGCTTACTAACCAGTAATCACAATCATAGAAGACTGAATGAATGGTCTATGTCTATTAGTAAGACAAAACAACGAAGATGCGCAAAGGTGTCGGGGGGGGGGGGTTGAGTCCATCCGTGTGACCGAACAGCACTTCTGAAGATTTTGTGTTGATCAGTCCAAGTGCTTTATAGGTTAAAAATAATTTTTAATTGAAAGCTAAATAATAGACAGAAACATCCATTTCCAGTCATCAAACTTATAAATTTTCATTTTTTTCAGCAAACTTACATAATTTTTTATTGTTATGCTGATTCAAAATAAAGTGTTGAATACAAAGCACCGGAATGAACTCTTCAGAACGATCTTTGATCCCTCCGTTGTTCAATCTACATTACTGATCAGGTTCAATCCTGCAGCAGTTACCAATGGTCCATCAACAATGTGTTGCTGCGCAGAACGACGCCTTTTGGCCATAAATCGATTGATGGCCAATGAAAAGGTCGGAGGCACAACAATGGCCAAGCACAGAGCAATAAGAGTGCAGATAAAAATGATGGGCAAATGGGAGGAGGAAGGGCATGAAGCAGGAGGATCATCATCATCGGTTGAGGAGAAAAGTTCCTGTAAGTGAAATTTGTAACTTTTAATTGCGAGTTTCACACGAACCTGCCGATGGACAATGATCTGGCGGAGTCCATTCAGTAGAGCTTTTAAGGCCGCAAAATGTTTATGTGCTTTGAAAAGACCATTCTGAAAACGAAAAGTGGGGGTCAAATTGAAAATTTCAAATTTGGGACCTCCATGGCTAGCAAGTGTGCCTTTTCTTCCTCCAAAATGGGCACATTTTTGTAGGAAAATAGCGTGACGCTGTCCATGTTTTCATTCACCGGGTACAGAATGATCACGCCCTGAAAGACCAACGACCAAAGATCAAACTCCGTGCGTTAGTGGTCCTTGCCTTGTGACAATCCTCGTCCAATTTCCAAATTTCTGCCAATTTCTCAGCAACAATCTGACAATACAAAGCCAAGTTTTGTAATAGAGGTTTTGCATTAGGCTCTAAAATACTGTAAAAAGAACACTGGTGCCAGCGGTTAATGCCAGTGTTGGGAAAAGCTCCGACTCCAGCACCGGTTCCGCTCCAACTCCGGAGCTGGAGTCGGAGCGGAGCTTTTTTGGCTCCGACGTCGTAGCTTTTTGCTTACGGAGCCGGAGCCAAAAATTCCCATTTTCCCAACATTAGTTAGTGCATCATAGATTAAGTTGGAGGAAATGAGCTGCCCGATAAATCCTTTGAATCCTGCCTATCTCTATTATGATTTGTACTTATCTGTTTATTGGCCATTTGCTCGTCGTTGTTCACTATTTTTATTTTCAAAATTTTTGAGTCAGCTATGAGCTTAATTTCGACCAACTGACCATTCCTGTGAAGTATTGGTCGCTTCTCTCCTCCTCCTCTTCTCCCTCCTCTCCTTCCTCCTCATATTCGTTCTTCTTGGCTCGGGACTTTGTTTCCTTCACAAAAATGTGCCTTTTGCTGAGTGCAATGCCCACGGTCACTCCTTTCCGCTTGCAAGATGTTTGGCCCAGGGGCTAAAATTTATAGAATATTCTAAAATGTCGACTGCGAATTGTGAATTAGTATTATTTTTTTACATTTTGGGTCTTATTGGGGAAACTATCCAGTATCTGGATCAGCTGTGCATGTTCCGTTTCATTGCCGAGTACTCCATCCGGATCGCAAAGAGTGCCGCGTCGGTCCAGTCGGCATTTGGAGTATCCGTTGAAGAGTTGGGGATTGGGATAGAAGTTGATGTCCAAGTAGAAGAGAGCAGAAGCACCAGGGAAGAGGGCAGAGATCACCACAAAAGTGATCAAAGAGGGTGAGAAAAGCATTGATCGCTAGAAATGGACAAAATGGAGCCAAAGGATGGATGGATGACATCGAAGAATAATCTCTTTTTTGGTCCAAAATCCTTCAATCCAAGCGAAAGAATAAAAAACATATTGGAATATAAAAGAAAATTGGGGGCAATGATAAATTGGTCCCCGGTTGGACAACTTTTATCTGAATCATCATCGGAGTGATGACACAACCTAACAGGGATGGAGGGCAACTGTCCGCTTCCCGGCTGGCCTATCCCGCTTTTTTTATCTGCTCGTTTCCGTGGCCTTTGGCCGCCAAAGTCACCTTGCTTCTATCTGACCAAAAAAACACTGGTAATTCTAGAAAGGGATGGCTTAATGTTAGTTTTTAAAATAAAAATTGCAATTCTCTGGCTTTTCTATGCTGATTATATCAGTTAACTTTTTATATCGCATTTTTGAAAATTTTTAAATATGAATAACATTTGAAATTTTCCCATCCAACTTAACTAATCACCTTTAAGAATATGGCATGTTGTATAGATAATTAAGAGATTTAAAAAATGTATTGGGATCTGCTTCATTAAAAAATAATGATTAAATTATTTATTGGATTGAAATAATCAGAGATCTCGGAATCGGACATCTTTGATCTCTCTGGTTCTTTCCTGTTGATAGTGGATAACAAAACTACATTTGCTTGTTAGTTTGCAAAAGATGTAAAGTTTGATCGGAAGAGAAAAGAGAAGAAGTGTCACGGGAGATTTTAATCTTAAGGCCATTAAGGATTGTACAATGGTTAAATGCATATATTTATAATTATTAGTTTTCTGGGATTGGCACGAAGGATATGGAATGAATACTATGTACTACTATGATATGCTCACAAGAATTATTGGCCATGAAATTCCGAGTGTAATGTTTGATCCTTTTCCATTTTGATCTTTGATCCCTTTTGGATTTAATCACTTATCCAGAACAGCTCCAATTCCAATCCATCGTCGAGAAATTGTAATTCGCGAGAAACAGAGTGAAAGGAGCAGTAGCAAAATGGTGGAGAAATTGGAGGAATGGGGAGAGGAGACGGAGGAGGAGGCAAGGGGAAGACTGTGGTTGGCCAACGACGGATCTGTCAGCTCATGAGAGGCCGAATTGGCCAAGTGCCGCGATGAGAAGTCCAATTGTTGCTGCAGGGAAAATTGGCCAAAATGATCAATAAAAATCAGAAGTTGGACATGGCCAAATTATTTTGGAGATAATTTGGGGATAAATAATTTGACAAAAATGTTTTTTTGAAATACATATATAGAATTCGAATTTTTAACTTGTGCTATTTATTAATATTAGTTAATCCAACGACAAAAGTACCTGCTGTTGTCGTCGAGAGTTGATGGTCCGATTGAGCCAATTCACCAAAGATTTCAGGACAAAAAAGTGGTTGCGTCCCTCAAAATGCCTCTGAAATTTAAATGCTTCCTTTGGCATCTGAATTTTGGCACCTTCCCCAGAAAATCCGTCATTTCCTTCTCACGAATTGGCACATTTTTGTGCCACACGGTCACATTTTTCCTCGGATTGGTCCAGTACAAGATCATCACCATCTGCTGATGGATGAGAAGGGATCAGAGATCACTGATCAAACACCACCAATTGATTTCATGCCTTTTGACATTCTTTGTCCAACATCCAATGCTCCGCGAATCTATCGCCAATCTTCCGATTCTGATCCTTAAATGATTATAGAGAATATTTAGGGTAGGGGTGGGATCTTTTTAGAGAAACTTGACAAAATCTTATTAATTATTAAATTATTTTGAAGCATTTTAAGCATAATGCCCAAAAATTTCAATCAAGGTACAATAAAATATCCTTTAGTGGGTTTAAATTTTTTAGGATGAGACCTAAATTAGGTGTCTAGTTAATTATTTTTATAACCTAGAAATGAAATCCTACTAAACTGTCTTAATCCTCTCAAAATCATTTTTCTTACCATTTTGGCATTTTTCTTGAGGGATATTTTCCATTTGCTCAGTGCAATGCCCACGGTGACTCCCTTCCGTTCGCACGGTGTTTTGCCGAAATGCTAAAATTTCTTGGAATTTCTAATTTTTTGGAAGTTCAGGACATTTTTCGTCAAACTCGGGAATTCCTCTAATATTTCTGCCAATTCATCACGATCAGAAGAACTGATCACCGCTTCCGGATCGCATAGAGTTCCACTTCGGCTCACCCGACAGCGCCTGTATCCTTCGGAATTCGGTCCATCGAAGCTTTTGGGATTCGGGTAGGGGGTGAAGTCAAAACGGGAGATGGGATCGGATTTGGCCAGAAAGGAACCCAAAGGCAGAATGGCACAAAAGGGAGCGAAAGTGACGAAAAGCACAAAGGAAGGCGAAGGCATTGGATGCGGCGGAAAGGGATAAAAACAGAAAAAAAGCAAATAAAATAGCCAGAAATGCATAAAATCCATATGGAAAATGATAGAGCAATCCTGACTAATTGGTGTTCAAAACTGAATCCCGATGTGATAATGGATACGGTATTCTCAGTCAGTTCTCACAGTCAGACAAATACAATTGGCATTAATTTTGACCAATCATGGATCAATTAACAAATTGTAGATAATCGATTTAGGGTTTAAAGATCAGTAATTTTGGAAGTGAATGTTTCATCCAGAAAAAAATTTGTCGTCTTATGCAAAAGAACATTGACAGTGAATCGATCCAAGGGAGTTGGGAAAAATGAATGTTAAATCTATGTACAATGTAAAGTTCAACGAAAGGAGAACTTTCCCAACACTTTCACACCATTTTTTTTATCTTCGATGGCCAAAAGAGTGAAAAATGATCTATTAATCTCTTTAGCGATGAAAGTGTGCAATAAATGAAATCAGAAACATCATTCTTGGAAAATGTTAGCCAGTTATTCGCTCAAAATTTGCTCTTTCAATGCCCGACGATCCCATCGATGCCGATTTGCTTGTTACCGGTGGGTGTTGGCTTGGTGCCGAATGGTGTCATGGTAGTGTTTGTCACACGGATAGACCCTAAAAGCACAAATAAGTTAGTATCTAATGAGTTAAAAACGGATTTTTGAGACCATTCGGTGTCATCACCGGGGTCAACATGGCTCGTTGAGCTCGAACTTTATTGTTTGGCGATTCGTTGCTTGAAGATTTTTCAGATGATTTATTGGCATCGGATGTAGAGCACAAAAGGAGAACGACAAAGACGAACAACGACATTATTTGAAACATTTTTAGAGAAATTTTCGGGAGAATTTTAAAGTGATTTTGTTCTGATGAGTGATGAGTGAACATGGGACTCGCTCATTGCCTTAAATATCATCCCTGCCCCCTATAATCAATGAATCCATCAGGGATCAACTTGATAACCCCCTTATTTATGGCCATAAATCGCGATCATTGATCAGATAACCAAAATTATCTATCAGTTAATCCATTGACGTCAATTATGCGTCAGCAATTTTTGCATCCACATAATAATACCCAAAGTTTATGTTGACATTAACCCATTAAATCAGACCAATCCTCGATTACTAAACTTTTAGGGATATGAATATTTCTTTGGACCAATCAAGGCTTTGGAGTTTGTTTGCATTTGCACATTGCCAGAAAGTTTGGGGGGATGCATGATTCGATGCTATTTTCATTAATTCGTTCTGCTTCATCATCATTTCCACATCGATTGAATCGGATCAACCCTCTTTTGAATTGGTCCCCTGGAATGTCCCTTTCTCTTTTTTAATTCGTATTTGTCCTTTTTGAATGTTGAGAAATTAGTTCAAATTTTTGAAAAAAAATTAAAATCAAAATGCCAACCTATTAATATAACAAACTACACTCGTTGCCATCGGAAAGCGATCAGCCCGTTTAAAAAATCTATAACTTGAAGCGAATTTATGTGTGTGTGTTCTCTCTTTTTTGCATTATATTTTCACTTTTTCTCTGTCCTCTGTGGAATCCAGGGTGCACAAATTACCATGTATACATGGCAAATGCCATGTTTTTGAAAATTTGCCATGTTTTTTGCCATGTTTTTCAAGTTGCCATGTTTTTAGCCATGTTTTTTGATTTTTGTTGATTTGATAGCAAAAGTTGAAAAAAATGACCAAATTTCTTTAAAAAAAGTACCAAAATTCAAAATTTTCTCCGGCGGCCCCTATCGGGGCCGCCGACATCTCCATTACAACAGTGAATTAAAAAACAAAAAAACTGACCAAAAAGGCTTAAATTTTTAAAATTTTCTCCGGCGGCCCTTATCAGGGCCGCCGGCGCCGTTCTTACAATGATAGTTCTTAAAAATGAATGGCTAAAAAAGTAATCAAATTTCTTAAAGGAAAGAGCTGAAATACTCTAAATTTTCTCCGCCGGCCCCTATCGGGACCGGCGCCACAACCCCTCCAAGAAAATTAATTCAATTTAAAAATACAAATAAAAATTACCAATTTTCTTAAGAGGAGAGCCTAAATTTTCCAAAGTTTTCTCCGGCGGCCCCTAACGGGGCCGCTGCCACCCCTTTAGAAAATGAATTCCTTTTTAAAAACGAGCTTTTGGTATTGGAAAAAGAGCAGGAACATACGAGCGGCAGCAATAATCTTGATTTTTGAAATTTTTGTAGTCTAAAAAAGTTACCATGTAAAAGCCATGTTTTTTGGAAAATTTTGCCATGTAAATGCCATGTTTTTTGGAAAATTTTGCCATGTAAATGCCATGTTTTTCAGGCAATTTGCCATGTTTTTCGAGAAGTGAGTTGTGCACCCTGGTGGAATCATCGCTGACAAAAAAACGAACTTTCAATAGAAAATGATAAAAGACATTCGTTTCAATATATAGATCATTTTTTTAAACATATGGGCTTTGGAACATTCTTTGTGGCAAGAGTGTAGATTTATAAATCTAAGAAAAGCCACGGCCTAGGTCTGGTTTAGGTATGTTTCTTAAAACGCATTACTAAAAAAACATCTGGATCCAGATTCAGTCCTGACTGTTTCCGACACATCGAATAATGGCAACAAGCCCTGCAAGGAGGGGTGTCCAACTTTGTGACGACGACCTTTTGGAGCTGTTCGGCTTTTGTTCCATTTCGGAATTGGCCTCCCGGCTCAGCCTGGTCTGCTCCCAGTTTTGGCGTTGTGCTTGTCCGAAAATGTTCGAACAAAACCCTCGCTTTGTGGAATTGACGGTGGGGGCGATATACGAGACGGAGGTGGCGGAGGGGGGACAGCAACGGCAAGTGTTCAGGGAGAACACCATCTACGCCCGAAGGGTGGTCGGAGCGGAGGAGGCTGACCGACAGGAAGTTCCAGAGTGGAAGGCAGGTTATTTGTGGGCAAATGTTGTAAAGATTAAACTAAATCACGTTCACAAGTCAGAGAGCCCATGCACAATCATTTTTATAAAAATTAAAATTAAAGGAATGGGGGTGGAAGGAGAAACAAATTAAAAGAAAGGAAATGGCCAATTTTAATTAAAAGGGGATAAATTCAAATCCTTTAGAAAAGGGTTTAAACTATAATTTACTCCTGCGGATTCTCGTATTGCCTCATCCTTAACCGAATTCAATAAAAAATAAAGGCCGAGGAATCATTGTCATTCCTCATTCCCTCATTCAAATTATTTTTAAAAAATATGTAAAATTGATTATTAATGGAAATCTTTCGAATTTGTGAATACATGTAAATTTAAGTTTATAATTCCCTGTCCATAAATTGGTCTAAAGCCCGAAAGAAATTTTCGGTTCTCAATTTTTTGTAAAAGAAGTCGAATTGTGCCACAAGAGACATAGGATAAAATCAGCGCAGAAAAGCTAGAGAATTCTTACTTTTATTTTAGCTCCTCGATTTTATGACACGCAAACATGTTTCAATAAATCATATTGCTGTCTGATTTATTTTTCTCTGTTCATTTCACTTTTCCTGTAGCAGTTTATAAGAAAGAATTCGCTTCATAAAATCGAGGGTTCAAAGCATTTCTCCCGGCGCCCAATTTTTATTTTAAATCAAAAGTGAAAAGGAATATAGGTGTATACTCTACAAAGCCAGTTCATAATCACTTGAAATTTCTTACATATAATGTCGTTTCAGCGTGTGCCAATTCCTCTGGTGCCCCCTCCGGCCAACATTCTCGGCATTCGTCGCATCACTTGCATTTCCCGGCTCTCCGACGAGGTTGCACTTAGCTTTTTCGGCGCCATCGCGCCATTCTTGGCCCGGGGTGTTCTGTGCATTCGCAACGAAGCCGGGCGCTCCTTTCTCGGCGGTCCCATGGCCACCTGGGCCTCCAAACTGTACAAACATTTCTACAAGTGCCGGGAGCTGGTGCTTCCCCATACGGGTTACGAGAACGTGCAACAGATGCTGCAGGACCCATTGCTAAAGGTATACCATAAAACATCGGATATACCTACAGACGTAATTAGGCGGGATGCGTAGTATAGCAGCTTCCAGCACTCGAAATGAAAATTTAAAATTTTTCATAGGTATTGGAACAGGAGTGTAGGTATCTATGTTTTATTATAAATTGAATTTCTGGAAGGGGAACAAGAGGGTTTGCAGCGATTCAAGAAATTTTTCCATTTTCTTAGTATAAATAATTGGCCACGATAGCAACTGTTATCGTCGTTCAATTCCCATCGAATTTTTTTATTTCAGAGAAAAAAGCGCCCAACCATGACCCCTAGAAATTTTTCTGGTTGCGAGCCTAGTCCTTGTAAAAGAGGGACTATATTTTCAGATAATATTGACACATTATTTTAAAATTATATTCGTATAATACCAACAAGTTTTATTTTGCAAAATTACTACTTCCCTAATTTCTGCCTTCTCCACTAGCAAATTCCCCGTCTCCGCCTTCGTTGTGCCCTTTCGTCCGCCAATTTCGTCCATGTGGCCCAACTGAACCAATTGGTCACCAAATGGCTCCAACTTCCCATTGTTGACAGCCGGCCCATTCACCGGCGATTGGTGATCCAGCGGGAGATGCCCCAATACCACCACACATTTCCCGAGTGCGCATTCCGATCAATTGTGAACGGCACTGTGCGCCTGCTGATGCAGGTTCCAATATTCCATTCCGATAATAAATCACCGGGGTCTATGAACAATAATTTAATGAAATCCCACATTTAATCTTGTCCATGTCAGACTAATAAGCTTGAAATATGACACGACAATATATTCAAATTTAAGAATAGAGACGAAGCAAGGAGGGGATAAAATGAAAATTAGGAACTGATTAACAGCTTTGAACCATCGTGAATTTGAAGCGAATTCCTTATTGCAGAATATTACAGGACAAGTGAATGAACAAAGAAAAACAAGTTAGACAACAATGTATTTTTAACCCAACATGATTCCGCGTCATAATCACGAGGAATAAAAAATAAATTGAAATTTTATTCCTTTTTTGCGCTGATTATACCTAATGTGTTGTTTGAGGAAAAGAGCGATAGAAAAAATAACTAAAAGCTCTTATTTAGTCAATGATTATTCGACCAAAGTTTTGGCCAGATTACCAATTCTAAGTTTTCCCTTTGCTTTTCAGGAATTTTTGGCTTCCAAAGTTCAATGCAATTATCGGCTGACCGCGATCATCCAATTGGACTCGGGAGATGCCAAGGTTGGCGAGGCGCAGTTGGTCCCATTCCAACTGCACAATCAAGCAACCGGAGAATTGTTGGAGTTGAGGGTACAGGAAGGTAGTAGAAGAAGAGTGCCGGAGGCAGATTTGATCTATGAACTGATCAGAACCAATGGGGAAGAAGAGGAGGAGGAAATGGATGGGGAGGAGGCGGAAGGATGCCATGTGGAACTGATCTGACCCGTATGATCAATTGTTCAGCAGAGCATAATTATCTGATTACTTTCTTACTTATGTGCTGGCTTGGTCTTGATCTCTTATCCTATTCTTGCTCCGATTAATTTCTGCCATTTGTAGAGGATCGAAATTTTAATTGCCAAAAATTGGTATTTGATTTTGGTCTAATCTGTACAACTCACAATATAATTATTCATTTTTCCCACTGGTTATTTCTGTAAATTGATCTTGTCAAATCATACAATCAAATGTTATTATTCGTTTTGATCATCTTGTCACTCACTCAATTCGTATTAAAAAATTGTTTATAAATATTTAATATTTATCATTGTTAATTCCACGCATATTACATACATAATATGTATGTAATATGCGTGGAATTATACCAGATATCATTTTATTCATACCAGATATCATTTTATTCAGTGTCCATTAAAAATTCATAAAATTTATTTTAAGCATTTTTTGGAAAATGGTCAAAGGAGATGAGATCAAGGCCCAACTGTATGCTGCATCAATGAAGCGCAAATATGGGCAGCCGGAATACAGATACTTCGCGGAAACTGATGGTTCGGTTTAATAATTAAGTTTTACTTATGAAATATTTTCATTTTAGGCCGTCAATACTTTCGATGCGAATGTGCGATAAAACCCTTCGAACTCGAATTTGGTATGTTTTTTGAATTCAACAATAATTTAATACAGAGCGATGAATTTTTTTCGGGGTGTCACGACAATTCGGAACTAGCTTATAACTTGAAAGTTAATTGGCCCATTGGTCGAAAAAAATAATTTTCCGGAATTGGTCAATACATAATTATGTATTTTGTTCATATCTTTTTTGTGATGGACCATTTCATATGGGATTAGGTTCATTTTGCAGCTAATTTAATGCTCTATCTTTTGACACCAATCTCATTTCTCCAGGTCTCGTTTGAACCTGAGTTATAGGCTTTGGTGCCGAATTGTCGTGGAGAAAGGCAAATCCAATTTGTTCTCGATATTTCCTTTTTCTCTGTTTTCACTCGACTCGGTACAACAAGTTCCAGTGCTAAATTTATTGTGATCACTTCTTTTCAAATTTTTATTTCTCTCCGTGACCGTTTTACGGACACCCAAAAAATTCCTCTATTTTAAATACTGGTTAAACAACCAAAACTGATTTTATGTATTAAAAACATAAAAAACAAAAATGAATTTTAGCAAAAAGTTCACAATCTTTTTTCGCAAAATTTTCTCATTTATAAACATTTTCTGTGCATAAAATAGGAAAATGATATTAATTTCCTAAAAAATAATACATTTTGAATAGAGAATCGCCCCTATCTCCTAGGGCTGTCCAAAACCTGAAATTTTCCAAAACTCACAACTCAAACCCAAAACCAAAACTTGAACCCAAAACCAAAACTGGGGGTCAAAACCCAAAACATCAAAACTCAAAACTTTCCCATTTCCTTTATAAAATTAAAAAAAAAATTTGATTTCAAATTTCAATCATCAAAAAGGCTGGTTATATTCTGTGTTCGTTTTTGAAAATCCAAAGCTCATAAAATTTTCTAAAAAATGAGGGCTTAAAAATTCAGAAATTTTTTGAAAAACCATAGCCTCAGAAAATTTTTGAAAACCATAGCCTCAGAATTTTTTTTGAAAACTATGGCCTCAGAAAATTTTTGAAAACACACAGCCTCAGAAAATTTTTGAAAACACACAGCCTCAGAAAATTTTTGAAAACCATAGCCTCAGAAATTTTTTGAAAACTATAGCCTCAGAAAATTTTTTAAAACCCATACATCAGAAATTTTTTGAAAACGCATAGCCTAAAAAAATAAAACCATAAGCCACATTTTTAAAATAACCAAAATACAATTTTTTGATAAGCATATGAAAAAAAGTTGAGAAATTAATTCACTTATTTTTTAATGAAATTGTAGAAAAAAAAGTTAAACTCAAAATCTAAGAAAAAATTGAAAAATATAGGTAGATCTTTAGAAACCCCTTAGGCCTAAATTTCTAGAAAATTTCCTAGGCCTTTTTTCAGAAAGTTCCATAGGCCTTGAATTTTCAAAATTTCAAAAGCATGAAATTTCCAAAATTTCTTTTGGATTTAGAGAAATTCGCAGGCCTAGAGTTTTTAAATTAAACAAGTGTCGGTCAGTTGGGTGTTGGTCAATTGGGTTTAGAAAAATTAATTGCTGTTAGACAATTGAAAAAAGGGCTATAGAAAAGAAAGAGAAAAAGGAAAATTTTAGAGACAGAGAAAGAAAGATTTGGCATTGTGTTGACTAAAAATATTGGAATTATGAATCTAATGTTCCATTATTTTCCGGAAGGAGCCATTTTATCCAGTGCAAAAAAGTTTTGGTTTCCAAAACCTAAAACCCAAAACCAAAACTCAAAACCAATACCCAAAAAATCCAAAACTTTTCTTGACTCAAAACTCAAAACCAAAAGTTTTGAACAGCCCTAGGAGATAGGGGCGATTCTCTATTCAAAATGTATTATTTTTTAGGAAATTAATATCATTTTCCTATTTTATGCACAGAAAATGTTTATAAATGAGAAAATTTTGCGAAAAAAGATTGTGAACTTTTTGCTAAAATTCATTTTTGTTTTTTATGTTTTTAATACATAAAATCAGTTTTGGTTGTTTAACCAGTATTTAAAATAGAGGAATTTTTTGGGTGTCCGTAAAACGGTCACGGAGAGAAATAAAAATTTGAAAAGAAGTGATCACAATAAATTTAGCACTGGAACTTGTTGTACCGAGTCGAGTGAAAACAGAGAAAAAGGAAATATCGAGAACAAATTGGATTTGCCTTTCTCCACGACAATTCGGCACCAAAGCCTATAACTCAGGTTCAAACGAGACCTGGAGAAATGAGATTGGTGTCAAAAGATAGAGCATTAAATTAGCTGCAAAATGAACCTAATCCCATATGAAATGGTCCATCACAAAAAAGATATGAACAAAATACATAATTNCCCCCCCCCCCCCCCCTATTTCAGTGGCAAATGAGACGGCACTGCAAAAGAAGCAAGCGCAGACAAAAGCGGCCACGAGCATGGCACGATGGTTGTTGCTAAATGGGCATTTGGAAATTGAGGAAGTGCCACAACTTCTGGAGAACGACAACAATTGATGAGGAACACCACAATAATCGACCAATCATCACCCAATTTTTACCATTAATCAAAATCCCATCATCTTCCATTTTCAACTTACAATTTTTGTGTATTACGAGTCATTTTCACACATTCAGGCATGTTCTTTGTCGATGTACTTAACGAATTTTTGAAAATTTATGGGTATCAAATTTTGATTTCTGTTATGTTTATGTTATCATTCCTATAATAATAAATTTGGGAAATGTTTCTAAAGGCCTGTGAAGACTGCAAATTTTTGCAAAAAATCAAATGTTTTATCTTTGTGATATTTTTTTATTTGGGAATGTTTCTGGGAAAGTTTTTATTGACAGAGTTGAGCATTGAGGAACCTCTAATCCCATCGCTTTTTCTCATCCCTTTTTCGCCTCACGTAAGTGGGAAGCTGGGAAAAACGAAAATAAAATAAGACATACTGATCTAATGTTTTTTTGGACTAATAGTTAGCGGACTTGGCTATAGTACCAATGAGCACTTTTCTTTTTCATGAGCATTCTCTCGTTTCATCTAACACTTTTTTCGCTTCAGACTAACGAACACATTTCCGGTGCTAGCCGTTAAAAAAAACCGCCACGAGGGGCGTTAAAAAAAACCGCCACGAGGGGCGTTAAAAAAAACCGCCACGAGCTATAGTCTGTACGAAAACTTTTTTGTTAGACTTGTTAGACAAAAAGTATAAAAGGCAAAAATGTGCAGAATTTTATGCTGATTCGAATGGTATAAAAAATTTTCCGAAATTCGAACAAAAAATTCGATTTTTCCCCGAAATACCGAAAAATACGGTTTTATGGGATATTTCGAACTTTTTGACCGAATTTCGAAAAATTAAAAATACCATTCGAATCAGCATAAAATTCTGCACATTTTTGCCTTTTATACTTTTTGTCTAACAAGTCTAACAAAAGTTTTCGGCCAGACTATAGCTCGTGGCGGTTTTTTTTTAACGCCCCTCGTGGCGGTTTTTAGCGGTAACGACCTAGCACCCACATTTCCAACTTTTGTTTTGCGGGTGAGGGTCAACTGAGTCCCCACGATTGAGTCCCCGGAGTGGAAAAATGATTATAAAAAAAGTAAAAAAGGTTTCAAGTAAAACCTATAGAAGTGAATTCGGGGTCAAAACAAAAGTGAAGAATACATATGTACTGATCCATCTATTTTTTTAACCTCGAATCGAATAAGGAATGAGGCCAGTTTATGAAACGTACAAAAAAAATATCAAAGAAGGGGTCAGGTCCATAGATCCCAGGACCGAAGATCCCAAAAACTTCCCTTCATTCAAAAACTTTTTTTTAAAGATTGCTAGACCAAAACTATAAAAAGCAGAAAGGTGTAGAATTTTAAGGCCCCACTGTTGGCCTTTTTGGTTTTTCGAATTTCCCTGAAAAATTTTGAAATTTTCGAAAAGATGCAAAAAATCGATATTTTTTAAAATTTCAAAAATTTCCAAGGAGATTCGGGGAAATTCGAAAAACTAAAAAGACCAAAGGTGGGGGTGGGGTCTTAAAATTCTACACCTTTCTGCTTTTTATAGTTTTGGCCTAGTAATGTTAAAAAAGTTTTTGAATGAAGGGAAGTTTTTGGGATCTTCGGTCCTGGGATCTTAGGACCTGTAGCCCTATACTGAAGGAAAGTTTTCGTTGCAATAATTTCCGATATTCACATGTTCAAACGATTTGTGGTAAAAAATTAATGGAACAGTACATCTCTTCCTCATTTGTACAATAGTCCCAGATTGAGTTCATCGTGCTAAAATTTGTCAAGACAATTATAACGATCGGTACAATTTTTTGCAATTAAAAAAATAGGAAAAGCATGTTAAAAATTTAAAAATTTCATTTGAATCCGAAAAATCTTAATTCGATCCAGAAGTTTGAGTCCCCAACCGTTTAAACGCTGTTTGAGTCCCAAGCATAATAACTCGACTTAAAAGCAACCTATTACTTATTAGATAATGATATTGGTGTCAACTCAAAATAAGCGCGGAAAATTATGTACTAACTTGTATACAACAATTGTAGGATCATCAGAATTAACCCATTCCAAAAAAACTATGGCCAAGATAATCACACGTATTGGGTATTGGCCAAATTCCGGCACAAGTGATTATGTATCTATCTTACTGTACTATAACTTTTTTGCATGCAATCGACCAATATCGGACGGACTTATAGATTCATTTCTTCATTTTATAGCTAATTCCTATGCTCAATCTTATGATAACAAGAAAATTTTTCTAATTTGCTTCCAACCTCTGAGTTTTGCGCTCTGGACTCAAATGCCCCGGCCATTTGAGTCCCGAGCGATTTGACTCAAAAGTCCCCCACCGTACATAACTTTTCAGCATATATATTTTTTAATTTTTTGATTTTTAGTTTTGGTAGATTCTGAATTTTTTCTGAAAACAATCTTCTCATGAATCTTAAAAAAGCATTTCGTTCACATGAGGATGAGGCAATTGCATGAAAAAGAAAATTCAGAAAAAAATCATTGAAAAACTCACTCATTGATTAATTTTGTATATTAAAAAGTAAGATAGATCAACTGACCGCCGGAGAAATTGAAATTTATGATTTTTCAATAGTAAATTTTATCATTTTCATGAATTTATATTTTAGAAAATTAGAGAAAAATTCGGCTGAACCTCTTTGCTTATTTTTGAACTTTGATCTAACATCTAACAGCAGATTCATTATATTACAATTCCACTAATTGATTCTTACTAATTTGGAATATCCCTATTCATTTAATATTATATGATCATTTTCAATATTTTTCTATTTCTTATAAATATTATTACTATTTTAGAACGGAACGGTTATCAACTAACCATTATGGAAAGTGAAAATAACAAGCAAAAAGGCGCGGGACGTGTCGGGTCGCCTTTCAGAAATGGTTTTGCGAGCAACACCAAACATGGCAGTGGCGGGGGCAACAGCGATGTCAGAAAACGACGTCCCGTGATCCGAAGAGTCAATGAAACAGCAAGGTAATTAGTACAGATAAAGCCAGAATTTTACCCAGAGCTTACATTGTCCCTGAGGGCCTTTTCCAGGAATTGATTTGCGAAATAGGTCCTTTTCTTAAGAAAATGGAATTTTTGCAAGAGGTGAGGATTTAAACAATTTTCATGGAAAATGGTCAATTTTTGCTTTTTATCCCTTCTCTTTTCGATTTCCCACCATAAATAGGCTTCTAATTATTTTTAGCCAAAATAATTCAGTAATGTATTTTATCTAACATAATCCTTTATTTGGTTTGGGTCCAACAAAATCCATATTTTGAATATACCAGGTTAAGCAGAGCATGCATCTCTAAACTAAACCCTTATTCTTCTAGCTCTTCTCATGCTTGGGATTCATCCCATCCATGGCTTTCTGGAGAGGAAAAGTCCAGGCTGGAAGCGGTGCAAAGGGAATGGCGGCTAAGCCGACCGAAGGCAAAGCAACAACTTTGGTCCAAACAACTTTCGACGACCACGGGGCCAGCAGTTACGACCACGGGTTCATCGGCGGGATCATTGCAGGAATTCCAGACGGATCGCAAAAGTTTGGACACCGTGGCGGAATCGGCAGCGTCGAGTCATCCGTCTAATTCACTATTTTATAGGAATAGGTCTGAAAATGATTTTCCCTTATATAAAATATTAATAAATTACTAATATGTCTAAGTAAAATAGAGCAATCTGATGAATTTCGAATCAATCCACCCGTTATTAGGATATCAAAATCGAAAAGGAAAAAATACCCGAGCCTGAGCATCATTGGCCTGACTCTAGACTCTTAATTCCAAGAAATTATTTTTCCTAAATTAACATGTTTAAAAGAAATTTGAACATTTAAAATATTAGACCAATGTAATGTTGGCTTAACCTTTATTTCGCCTAAAAAATTTAGCCTACACGTCTAGAAAACTAACTTCTAAGCGCCGGCGCCCAAAAATAGATAACCGAATAATGTTAGCTAGGTCCCGCAATGTAGTTCCAAAACTTAGTTCCAGGCGCCTGAGTTTAGAAGTTAGATTTCTAGACGTGTAGGCGAAATTTTTGTAGACGAAATAAAGCATCCCCGTAATGTTGATATTCATTTTTCAGAAAAGTTACTTCGCCTCCAATTCTTGTGGCGGAACGTGAAGGGTCAAAGAAATGGGTTACAACTCTGACCAAAGAACAAGCATCCCCCATAATTTCACCCGGATCGTCTCAACTGACCGCTTCACAAAACAAAATCGGCAGAAAATCCCCAAGCGGCCCAAAGGACATATCGCCCCCTCTGCCGATAAGGACAGATTTAGCATTAGCGATCGAAGCTAATCAATCGGCGAAACCCAAAGCGATACCATCCAAGCCAATACATTCCAAGTTCATTGTGGAGGCAGCAAAGTAATTAAATGTAAAATTTAAAATCAGGGGCGTAACCAGGGGACGGGGCACGAAATACCAAGACCAAAAAAAGAAAGGGGTCTCCTCTATAAAAAAATTTTTTTTTGAAAAATTTTTCGAAAACCCCGCCAAAGGCAAAAATGATCAATTCCTTATAAAAATTTGTTAAAATTTCCAAAAAATTTTCCCAGCATTACTACCAGGACCAAAATTGATTCTCCTACTAATAATCGATACTAAATAAACTTTGAATAATATTAACACTAATTTTAAATATATTTCAAAAAGTTTATTAGATCACCATTACCAATCGCTACCCTGCCGGAAGAACATGCAGTTATTGAGGCAATCCCCCCAAGTGGCGCAAAACTTGACACACTCGAGGAATCGGCAGCAATTGATAGGCCACCAATTCTGAAGGGTCAAATTTCGCAGGACGAAGAACCCGGCAAAAAACCGAAAGATTCGCGAAGAGAATCCACAGAAGACTACGATGAAGACTATGACGAGGAGAAACCCATTGAAAAATCACCAGGTATTTCACGAATAATAAAAATAAAATCCACCGAAATAATTTCAAATCATCAAAATTTAGACAATCGTTTCTTAAAATTCGATGAAGAATTGGGCCGGGGTTCCTTCAAAACTGTATACCGTGGATTGGATACAGAAACTGGTACTGTAAAATGGACTTTTTTAACAATCTATTATACTAGAGGGCAAGGGCATATTATTTTTTATAACGGTTTTAGGCGTTGCCGTGGCTTGGTGCGAACTCCAAGAGCAAAAGTTGAACAAGGCAGAGCGACAACGTTTTAGGGAAGAGGCAGAGATGCTGAAAGGTCTACAGCACCCGAACATTGTCAAATTCTATGACTATTGGGAACGAACCGATGGGAAAAGAAAGTTGGGATAAAGGCGAATAAATTATTTTATAAATTATTTTTTAAGATATATTGTCCTGATAACAGGTTTGTTTTAATTTTATTCTAATTTTTCTAAAAAATAAGATTGAAATTATTACATTTTACAAAAATTTATGACAATTTTATAAAATTCAGAGCTTATGACTTCTGGGACACTCAAACTCTATCTCAAACGTTTCAAACGGATAAATGTTAAAGTATTAAAATCCTGGTGTCGACAAATACTTAAGGTTTGTTTTTTTTGTCAAAACTAAATAAAATTCCAACATTTTAAAGGGTCTTTATTTTCTGCACACTCGTCAAACTCCAGTCATTCACCGGGATCTGAAATGTGATAACATTTTTATAACTGGCACCACTGGGAGTGTCAAGATCGGAGATTTAGGTTTAATTTTATTAAATTATATATATATGTTGTAGCCGATATCGAATCCAGCCGATTTGCACATCGGCTAGCCGATATCGAATCACTTTTTTCATCAAAACAAAAACTTTTTGATGCTTCCTAGGCCAAAACTACAAAAAGCAAATATATGCAGAATTTTATGCTCTATCTTTTGGCCTAATTAGTTTTTTGAATTTTGGTTAAAATTTTGAAATTTTCGAAAAATTTCAAAAATTTTCAAAGAAATTTGAAAATTTAATCAGGCCAAAAGATAGAGCATAAAATTCGAATTCGGCTGAAAGATTCGATTTCGGCTACAATATATATATATATATATATATATATATTGTTTAAGTTATAACAATTTTTTAGGACTTGCCACCCTCAAGAACAAATCCCATGCAAAAAGTGTGATTGGCACTCCGGAATTTATGGCCCCTGAAATGTACGAGGAGCAGTACGATGAGAGCGTGGATGGTTATGACAAAAAATGGATTTTTTAAAACAATTTTTATTATTTTTTAGTTTATGCCTTTGGCATGTGCTTACTTGAAATGGTAACGGGTGATTACCCATACAGGTTTCTCAGATTTTTGGCAAATATCACTTTTGTTCAAATCTAGTGAGTGCCAATATCCTGCTCAAGTTTACCGAAAAGTCATATCGGTAGATTTTCTTCTGATATAGTCGAAGTAATTAATTTTCTAACATGCCAAAAATTTCAGGGAGTAAAGCCGGCCTGCTTTGAACGCATCCAAAATCCGGAAATTAAAGAGGTTTCTCACATGCCAAAATTCAAGATATTTTTATAATTTTAGATAATTGAAAGATGCATTCGAACTAAGAAGGAAGAAAGAGCAACTGTCAGGCAATTACTGAATGACGAATTTTTCATGCCAGTGAGTTCAATAATTTCTGAAGTTTAATTTAGTTTAATTTTTCCATTTATTTTTAAGGAAGAACAATTTGGCATCCGGGTCGATATCCAAAATCGAGATCAAGACTTGAGCAGCCCCAGCAGTGAAGTAAGTATTCAATTGTTGCATATAATAAATAATAAAATAGAGGAACTTTACCTTGTAATTCACTATCATTTCTCCGTTATCTTTTTTTAATAGCAACAAATTAACAAAATTCCACCAAAATAACTTATTCATTTATAGATACACATGCAACTTTATGTGATCGATGAACGCAAACGAGCACAATATAAATTCAAGGAGAATGAGGGACTGCAATTCACTTTCGACATCGAAGTGGACAAAGCAGAGGAGGTAACTTATTCATGTGTTATGATCCATTTTCCATTAACATATAGCATATACTATTTTTGGTGAATCTAATATGTTTTTTATATTTTGATTTCTTAAGATTGTTCAACAAATGGTAGAACAACAACTGATCCCTGATTGTGACATTAGGCATATCACAAAATTGATCAAGGATAAAGTAATCAATAAAATAAAATTTATATTGAAAATGTCTTTTTTACAGGTAGAAGCTTTCAAACGCGACCGCGAGTTTCGGCAGCGTCAACTGCGCGATGACGAACAGCAGCGATCATTGCAACAGCAACAACAAAAGAGCGTCGACTCAACTTTTGCGACAACGGCAGATGGTTCTTCTGCCGATATTCCCATTGTCCCTAGCGGCACAAACATCAGCAGCTTGGAGATGAACGGCGACGCATCGGCCGCTGCTCAACTTGCTGCTGTTGCCGCCAGCGGTCATCCGGCGACCATTGCTGTTGGGCAACTGTCATTAGCAGATCTGGAGAAGGCGCTGGCTAAGGTGGAATGGATGGATAAAAGGATTAAACAATTTAAGGATTTATCAGGTGATAAAGCCCCAAGCATCCACAGAACATTTGACCGCCGTTACAATATGTCCAACCTCAACAGGAAACAGTGAAACGGGAATAATGCCAGCAGCACAACAAATATCCCTTGGTAAAATAACGGAGAAAGGGGGGAAGGGGGCTGGATTGGTGCAATTTTTAGGCCAATTGATTGCGACAAGTGCAGCAAATAGCACGATAGTGCAGTTGCCACCGCAACAACAACACGAGCGGACAACAGCCGAAGGCGAAATCGCAGCACAACAACAACAACTCCCTCCATCGACACAACCATTGCTCGCAATGGTCAACAATGCGTTAAACGCCGCCGCCTTTTCGTTGGCGCAAAATGGTATGGAACTCAAAAATTCATTAGTTTGGAATTGCATTAAATATTTTTCAGTCGTAATGCCAGTTCGGAGGTCTTCATCACTCACTTTCTTGTAAGAAATTAACTGAATTTTGTTAAAAAAATTTACATATTTTTTTTGTAAAGTGATCTACCGAATGAATGCCGGTGTAAAAGACCAGAATATGTTTTATCATTGGAAAGCCGGGTAAGAAATTAGTTTAATTTTTAAAATTATTATTATTATTTTAGTTGACCTTATTACAAGAGGAAAATAAAGTGATATTTTCTTTTTTAAAATTTACTTATTATTTTTTATTTTAGCTTCTATTAGAACGACTTCATATGTTGAAGCACAAAGAAGAAAAACGGGATGTGATATGCAACGGGGACAACGAACAAATTGACTAAAATAGCCCAAAAATTCCTGTACGATGATATTATTATATAAAATTATATTTTAACACACTTGCTCATTCCTCCATAATTAGTTTTTATTTCATAAACGACCTTTTTATTTCATAAAAGATGATTCGATGAATAAACCATTAATTTTTTCATAATTTTGAATTTATTCTTTTATTAAATAAATTAAGCGCAAAATTTTAACTTGAAATAGTACATAAAAGATGAGATCATAAAGGATATTGATCAATGATCGATCATTGCCTTTCGGGCAAATCCACATAAAATTCGTTGGAATCGGTGGGCGTTGGCGCCGGTGTGGATACTACGGCCATCCTTTGGCCGTCCAATTCCACATAGTCCGGATCTTCCGGGTCGAAGGTGGCCCGGGGATCGCACTGAAATGCACAGAAATAAAAAATAAAATGAAAATGATAAGAAAACATACAATCGCCACACGAATGTTGTCGATCCCTATGGCCTAAAACGGGAAGAAAATAAAAAAAAAATCAAAAAATATTTTTTAAACTGATCCGATCATTTCAAAAAAAAACTCAAAAAGAAGTGAGTTCCAAAGAGGCTCAAAAAATAATTAAAATAACTTAAAATAAAATTTAGAAAAAAAATTTTCAATTTATTAATAATTGAATATTTTTTGACCGTTTTCTCCGCCGAACGGTCCAAATTGTGCGCGACGAGATAGAACTGATGAGTGGGAAATTTTTTTGGCAAAAATATTAATAATTTTGAATTTTCTTACATGACTTGTCCCCGGGGGCAATTGGATGTGAACACTGAATGGATAATTCAATATTATAATTTAATATTTTTTTCGGAGGGGATTGCCTGTTCCATTTTGCTGGACTATGTTTTGAAGTGATGGAGCGCAGAATGGGCGGACATTGGAGGAAGGCGGCCACAGTCCTTTTTTAAAAGATTTTAACCAAAAATATTACAAAATTTCCCAAAAAATCCATCAAAAACAAAAAGAAACCAAATTTTTTTTAGCTCAATTTGCAGCTAATTTTTGCCCAAAATCATTAATGATCAATCCTCAAAATACTTTAGTGGTTTCGTGTAACGGGTGCCCAAACAAAGTCGAATGGTCGACGAATGGGTGGGCCTGAAAATGTGCAATTTTCAATGTAAAATTCCAGAAAAATCTGAAGACAAACCTAAAGTATTGGAATAACAGCACATTGATGCCCTCAGTGAGGTTGAACCGGGGACTCTCCAGAATAGCAAAGTCACCGGGGCCAAGCACTAAATAAAATAAAATTAAAATTTGGATTTTTTCATCCCAGTCCTCTGCTGGATCCAATTCCGACCTGTGCTCACAAATTGACCATTTGTCGAGGCTAAAAATGATTTTTTTTGGCCAAATTATCTAATTATATTTTCCTATTTTCCAAAAGACCAACTTGGCCTTAAATCGGTGTTTTTGCTCAAAGGAAATCCTGTAGATTCAAAGGGAATTTTAAAAGAATGTATGAAACAATGAATGAATGAATGACCGTATCCTCTGGTCCTCAGAGTCCAGGGCATCTTGGTAAGGCCATGGTTCAGATAATGGCAGGCATTTTCTGTGTTGAGGGGACATTTGGGATTCACTCCATGGAATAATTCAATGGATGATCAACCATTGAAGTCGCAGTTGAGCAGTTTGCAATAGTTCTGTTCATAGGGTTGCACAGTGGGACCGTACTTTTGGGTGGTTGTGTACGGTATTGTGAAGGAGCTGAATGAATGAATATGACATTATTGTATTTTAGGTGGGATTTCCCAAATTTGGACCCCTTCGTGCTGGGCGGCTTTGTCGTCGTTTTCTTCAACGGGGCAATGCCAGGATAGATGGTGCTCACTCCGCCCCCGTCCTCCTCGCCGCTATTCGATGACGAAGCCATGGTAGTCTAAACACTCGTGGGATTATAGAGACAATGAACTAAGAATATTTGCGAATTTTAAAAAGAAAATAATATTAAAATTAATTTAGAACTACAGTATCCCTCTTTTTTGTAAGTCGACTTCCATTTTAACTCTGGCAAGCTCCACCAATCATCCTAATTATCATTACAGTATACCTTTCGTCCCTCCCTGGTTGTCATGATCAAATCCAACGGATTAATCGTGGTCTGTGGCGGTGTCGGTTTGGTGCGCGGATGGTGAGGGTGTGGCGGAGGTGTTGGAGTGTTCGGGTAGAAGGGATAGCCTGAGGGGCAAAAAGTCCATTTCGTATATTGGCACCTCCATCCCCGGCTTCTTACGCGTGCCAGGGCGCTTGCTGCTCAACCAAAAGGGCGGTTCCACGGTTGTTGTCTTGCTAAGAACAGGGTGTACGGTAGGGGTAGATGTAGTCGGCGAGGGTGAGGGGCGACGGGTTGGCGGACGAGTGGTGGGGAGAGGGACGGGGGAAGTCTGAAATTTCGGATTTAAATGTTTTAAAAGGAGATATTACTGGAAGAATTGTTGGTGGAGTGGTGGTGGAATACTTTTTGGTCTCCGTTTTTGGCGGCAAAGTCGAAGGGAACGGGCCGAAGGTGATGGTAAAAGGACTAGTTGTGGAGGAAGAGGTAGAAGATGTACCCCAGGGAATTACGACCTGAAAAGGACAATAATTAGATAAAGAATGACTGAAGAGCACCATGATCTGATGAAATTATTACCCAAGAAGCTGATGTTATTTTGACAATTCAAAAAATGAATAACGATCAATTAAAAATGACCTAATCATTAGTCATTATTTGTCAGTCCCATCGGTAGCACAGTGTATTTTTAAATGAAAAATCTCTTTAAATTTTCCTAAAAGTTCCTATCATCGGACGTAATTTAGAGAATGTTGAAATGCTTTTATTTTGGCAAATAAACTTCGCTCAATCAATTGATTCAAAGATTCAAGGCATTATTCCAATGTTCGATTAAAAATCCCCAAAATTTAAATTCCCACTTTGGAGTTGCCCGTGTTTCCGTTGCCGTTCTTGTTGATGTTCCCCGCAACTCCTGCTCCTCCAATGATCCTTCCCCCTCCCTTCTGCTGCTGTTGCTCCTCCTCCTGCTGGTCAATCTCGTTCAGTGCCGTCAAATTGCACTCGCCGATATACGCGATCTCGTCGATCATCAGATAATTGTTGTGGGCATTTTTGTCCCAGATGGGCACCACATTTAACTGTCAAAAAGTGATATTTTCACAAATTCCATCGATTCCCTCGACGAATTCGAACCGTAAAAGGCTCCCGAATCGGGTCGGACAGTTCAAACACCGCCAATGAGCTGGGGTCCATCCGGCTGTGCTGGGCCACCTCCTCCACACATTGGATCTTGGGACTGTCCACGGCCCAGCCAATCGCGCACACCTGGATCAGCACTCGCCCGTTGGTCCAATAGCGAAAAAGAAGCTGAAAAAAATGCAAAAAATAAATTGTCGGAACTCGAACAGTTCAGGGACAATCATCACTTTTGACCTTTCCTTCACCCGACTGACACCTCAACGGATCACTGCTCAGCATTGCGGGGCCCTGAATCACGATGACAGCTGGGTATTGGGGCGATTCGTCCTCCTCCGAGTCCAATTCCTCGTCCAACGAGGGTATTGCACCTGAAAATATTTCAAATTTATTTTTGAAAAAATGAGGCTGAAAATAAGTAATTATCGTTTGCAAAAGAATATAAATTGATCAGAATTATTTAAGTTAAAATTGTAAAGAAAATCTTTTATATTCGGAAATAGTTGTGAAAGATATTGTACCTTGGTGAACAATGGCCCATCGACCCGATTCTGGACCCCAAAGGCAAGGAAAATTGTGGGAGAAGTCGCAGAGCAAGTCATCCGTCTGTTCCGTGATCCGGCCGAGTCGCCGATCAAAAAATGGACGCGTTTTAGCACCGACAATCAACAGCTCAAAGCTGGGCAAGGGGTTGACTGTGGTGGTGGAATGGACAAGAATGCTGAAAATTCATAAAAAAAATTCATTATCTTNGAAATTTTTTTGGCAAAAATATTAATAATTTTGAATTTTCTTACATGACTTGTCCCCGGGGGCAATTGGATGTGAACACTGAATGGATAATTCAATATTATAATTTAATATTTTTTTCGGAGGGGATTGCCTGTTCCATTTTGCTGGACTATGTTTTGAAGTGATGGAGCGCAGAATGGGCGGACATTGGAGGAAGGCGGCCACAGTCCTTTTTTAAAAGATTTTAACCAAAAATATTACAAAATTTCCCAAAAAATCCATCAAAAACAAAAAGAAACCAAATTTTTTTTAGCTCAATTTGCAGCTAATTTTTGCCCAAAATCATTAATGATCAATCCTCAAAATACTTTAGTGGTTTCGTGTAACGGGTGCCCAAACAAAGTCGAATGGTCGACGAATGGGTGGGCCTGAAAATGTGCAATTTTCAATGTAAAATTCCAGAAAAATCTGAAGACAAACCTAAAGTATTGGAATAACAGCACATTGATGCCCTCAGTGAGGTTGAACCGGGGACTCTCCAGAATAGCAAAGTCACCGGGGCCAAGCACTAAATAAAATAAAATTAAAATTTGGATTTTTTCATCCCAGTCCTCTGCTGGATCCAATTCCGACCTGTGCTCACAAATTGACCATTTGTCGAGGCTAAAAATGATTTTTTTTGGCCAAATTATCTAATTATATTTTCCTATTTTCCAAAAGACCAACTTGGCCTTAAATCGGTGTTTTTGCTCAAAGGAAATCCTGTAGATTCAAAGGGAATTTTAAAAGAATGTATGAAACAATGAATGAATGAATGACCGTATCCTCTGGTCCTCAGAGTCCAGGGCATCTTGGTAAGGCCATGGTTCAGATAATGGCAGGCATTTTCTGTGTTGAGGGGACATTTGGGATTCACTCCATGGAATAATTCAATGGATGATCAACCATTGAAGTCGCAGTTGAGCAGTTTGCAATAGTTCTGTTCATAGGGTTGCACAGTGGGACCGTACTTTTGGGTGGTTGTGTACGGTATTGTGAAGGAGCTGAATGAATGAATATGACATTATTGTATTTTAGGTGGGATTTCCCAAATTTGGACCCCTTCGTGCTGGGCGGCTTTGTCGTCGTTTTCTTCAACGGGGCAATGCCAGGATAGATGGTGCTCACTCCGCCCCCGTCCTCCTCGCCGCTATTCGATGACGAAGCCATGGTAGTCTAAACACTCGTGGGATTATAGAGACAATGAACTAAGAATATTTGCGAATTTTAAAAAGAAAATAATATTAAAATTAATTTAGAACTACAGTATCCCTCTTTTTTGTAAGTCGACTTCCATTTTAACTCTGGCAAGCTCCACCAATCATCCTAATTATCATTACAGTATACCTTTCGTCCCTCCCTGGTTGTCATGATCAAATCCAACGGATTAATCGTGGTCTGTGGCGGTGTCGGTTTGGTGCGCGGATGGTGAGGGTGTGGCGGAGGTGTTGGAGTGTTCGGGTAGAAGGGATAGCCTGAGGGGCAAAAAGTCCATTTCGTATATTGGCACCTCCATCCCCGGCTTCTTACGCGTGCCAGGGCGCTTGCTGCTCAACCAAAAGGGCGGTTCCACGGTTGTTGTCTTGCTAAGAACAGGGTGTACGGTAGGGGTAGATGTAGTCGGCGAGGGTGAGGGGCGACGGGTTGGCGGACGAGTGGTGGGGAGAGGGACGGGGGAAGTCTGAAATTTCGGATTTAAATGTTTTAAAAGGAGATATTACTGGAAGAATTGTTGGTGGAGTGGTGGTGGAATACTTTTTGGTCTCCGTTTTTGGCGGCAAAGTCGAAGGGAACGGGCCGAAGGTGATGGTAAAAGGACTAGTTGTGGAGGAAGAGGTAGAAGATGTACCCCAGGGAATTACGACCTGAAAAGGACAATAATTAGATAAAGAATGACTGAAGAGCACCATGATCTGATGAAATTATTACCCAAGAAGCTGATGTTATTTTGACAATTCAAAAAATGAATAACGATCAATTAAAAATGACCTAATCATTAGTCATTATTTGTCAGTCCCATCGGTAGCACAGTGTATTTTTAAATGAAAAATCTCTTTAAATTTTCCTAAAAGTTCCTATCATCGGACGTAATTTAGAGAATGTTGAAATGCTTTTATTTTGGCAAATAAACTTCGCTCAATCAATTGATTCAAAGATTCAAGGCATTATTCCAATGTTCGATTAAAAATCCCCAAAATTTAAATTCCCACTTTGGAGTTGCCCGTGTTTCCGTTGCCGTTCTTGTTGATGTTCCCCGCAACTCCTGCTCCTCCAATGATCCTTCCCCCTCCCTTCTGCTGCTGTTGCTCCTCCTCCTGCTGGTCAATCTCGTTCAGTGCCGTCAAATTGCACTCGCCGATATACGCGATCTCGTCGATCATCAGATAATTGTTGTGGGCATTTTTGTCCCAGATGGGCACCACATTTAACTGTCAAAAAGTGATATTTTCACAAATTCCATCGATTCCCTCGACGAATTCGAACCGTAAAAGGCTCCCGAATCGGGTCGGACAGTTCAAACACCGCCAATGAGCTGGGGTCCATCCGGCTGTGCTGGGCCACCTCCTCCACACATTGGATCTTGGGACTGTCCACGGCCCAGCCAATCGCGCACACCTGGATCAGCACTCGCCCGTTGGTCCAATAGCGAAAAAGAAGCTGAAAAAAATGCAAAAAATAAATTGTCGGAACTCGAACAGTTCAGGGACAATCATCACTTTTGACCTTTCCTTCACCCGACTGACACCTCAACGGATCACTGCTCAGCATTGCGGGGCCCTGAATCACGATGACAGCTGGGTATTGGGGCGATTCGTCCTCCTCCGAGTCCAATTCCTCGTCCAACGAGGGTATTGCACCTGAAAATATTTCAAATTTATTTTTGAAAAAATGAGGCTGAAAATAAGTAATTATCGTTTGCAAAAGAATATAAATTGATCAGAATTATTTAAGTTAAAATTGTAAAGAAAATCTTTTATATTCGGAAATAGTTGTGAAAGATATTGTACCTTGGTGAACAATGGCCCATCGACCCGATTCTGGACCCCAAAGGCAAGGAAAATTGTGGGAGAAGTCGCAGAGCAAGTCATCCGTCTGTTCCGTGATCCGGCCGAGTCGCCGATCAAAAAATGGACGCGTTTTAGCACCGACAATCAACAGCTCAAAGCTGGGCAAGGGGTTGACTGTGGTGGTGGAATGGACAAGAATGCTGAAAATTCATAAAAAAAATTCATTATCTTCGAGCTGTTGTGAAATGGAGTAAAATACCCGACGGAGACTTTCTACTTTTTGAGATTGCAATAATTGCTTTGGCTTCAGACTGACATTGGGATGCCGGTCTCCCATGGCACCGTGGCGCTGTGCCTTGTGATGGCCCTTGGCCTGCTGGTTCTCGGCGATATCACGGTCGAACTGAACATGGCTTGGTCCGGATCTGGGCTGGTGGTCCCTGGCCATTCCGGTCCCCGATTGTTGCTAGGCATGCCAAAATCCGTCGTTAAAGTTATGGGCGACAAAATGTTGGTGGAGGAGGATGTCGGGGGGACAGTGATGGCCACGGGAACAGTGGAGAAGAAGGGGGAGGGGGCAGTGCTGGTGGCCGGGATCAGCGGGGCCACAACGAATCTGATCAGCGAAAATTTCGAGAATTCCAGAGGATTGGAGTTGAGAATCCCGAGGATTGGATATTCCCGAGGATTGGAGTCGAGGTTTGGAGAATTCCGAATCAGGACGGAACAATTCCAACCAATAGACCAAGTTGTTACAAAAAATCTTTGTATGCATATTAAATGCGCAATGTCGGTATGTCCTATAATTACTGCGATATATATTATTATGGATATAAACTTTAAAATTCTATCTTCCACTATGACTTACGGGTTGACAATGCCAGCCGGAGGACCCGGCAGTAGCGGGGGCAAAATCATGGGGCCTATAGATTTGAAAAACAAAATTGGGACAATTTAAGATTTCAGACCCATCGGAAGCGATGGGCCCACAGTGAAAGGGTTGGGCAAAGGGGAGGCGGTGGAGTGAGGGCCAACGGCGGGACTGGGAGTCGGACTGATGAAGGCCGGAGGGGAGGAACGACTGATCAGAGGCGAAGGTGAAGAGATCGGGATCAGGGGGCGGAAGGGGCTGGAGGAACTTAAAGTGATCGGAGGGCAAAGGGAATATTAGATACAAAGATCCAAATTTGAAGTTCCCCTTATTAAAGCTTACACTCCGATCATTAAACATTGAGGTATGGCTCCATGAAGAAAAATGATCAAAATTCATTTGATTTCGAAATATTTTCTTAATACACGGATGAGCTCACCTCCTCGGCTCCCAAGTGGGCACATTTGATGTTGTCGTTGTCGCTGTGGTTGTTGTTTCTGCACAGTGCCGCGCATCGTATTTGATTTCGTCCACCGCTAGCACGCCCTGATTCCGACTCGGAATGATTGCGATCTATTCAGGAACAATTGGAGTTTTTCCCAGAAATTTCTTTTTTTTTGAATTAATTAATTCTGAGGAATTTGTCATTTTATCGCAGGTATTGTAAAGGAGTTTATAATTTAGGAGGTTCATCAAATCGATTTATTATTTTAGAACTTGAAATTTTTCTCATTCATTCAATAGGATACCAGAATTGGATTACAATCTTCCATAGCATTAAAAGTTGGATTTTTCAATTCCAGACTCCTCACGTGGAATTGCTGCTTGACCGGCGGGATGCGCAGTGCCACTTTGCCGGGTTGAACATGCGTTTGGAGCATTCCCGTGCAATTAAATCGGCGGAGCTCCGAGTCAAGAAGGCAAATCTCCAGATCGGAGCCGCCGATGGTCCAATAGGTGAAGCTGAAGAGGGAGGAACCGTCCTGGCAGCTGATCAGTTCCGAGCCCAGCAGATCCGCCTGCCGACCCTCGCGCACCTCCATCAGCGCGAAGGGTTCAGCTGAAAGGAAAAAGAGACGAAGCATAAGAGGCCAAAGAGTTGGTTGATTGAAGGGACAAAACAGAAATGTAAGGGAAGAGCTTTAAAATACGAGATTGAACTTGATTATATAAACCGGGTAAAACGTGAAATTAAGATACTTAACGGTAGTCATTAACTAAAATCGCAAAAGAAATAACTTATATTATAGTTCGTGGTAAACCCGGTTTGGGTGGGCCGACCTGGTAACACGGCCACCGCCGTTCGGTCTCGATGGAGTCGGGCTCACCCCGGGCTAACTTCCACCGATCGTTGGCACCACCGATGCTGCTCCATCGACAGGGGAGGGAAAAGTCGCAGTCGAAGGAGAGGCCGGGGTTGGCCCGAAGGTCCGGGGAGAGGGGAGGAAGATCCATGGTGGACACGAAAAGGCCCAGAGCCACCTGGGGAGGGGCCAAAGATCAGCAGATCAGTGATCAGATCATAATCACGGGGAAGATGGAACCTGGAGTATTCGGCTGACAAAGCTGGCCGTAGGAGTGTCCCCAACGGGCAAAGTGGTGTCAAATGCAGGCGCATCATTGGCACTGTTAAGTGTGGATAGCAGGGCCTTCCGTATGGAATCCATCGGCTGTCAACCAACTAGTCACTGTGATTGATCATCTTCTTGGGGTGGGTGGCCATATCGTTCTAAATTAACGATAGTCCTGAAGTAGAATTTTGAAATTTTTGGAAAATCAATCGAGGATATGCAAAAGAGGTCCTTGAGTGTCCTGCGTGACCAGCCTCTCCCTCCTCCCCCTCCTCCTCCTCTCATCCTCTTTAGGTCATTCAGCCCCTTATAATAATGCCTTTTTCAGAGATTTGCGATTGAATTGTGCGGAGGATGACCGTCACCCTCAACCATCCTCCTCCTCCGATCACGCTCCTACTCCAAGGAGCAGCGTGAGTTAGTTGAGGAGGGATCAGAGAGCAGGTCAAGGTTGGAGTGGCACCAAAAACTTTTTCAATTGGACGAAAAAAGGAATCCATGGGGACAAACAAGTTGGGTACTGCATGGATTAGCTCAATGTACAGCTCCAGGAGGAGGATTTTCATGAATTTTGGGTTTTGTTGCAATAATTTAATGGGGAGGGGGGGGGGGGAGGCAGAATGGGTCCAATTGAGTAGGTATAGGTAAGTTCGCTTTCAAAAGAAAGGACTTTTATTTCAAAAATAGTGTGGTAAATAACTATAGTTATCTAATGTAAGGGAGAAGAGGAAATGCCTGCCAGAAATGGTTCTTATCCCGTGAAAAAGATCGATTAAAGGGCAGTTTAGTGGATAAGAACACTCCACGGATTGGAGATACGTGGGTTTGAGTCCCACCGGCGGACCAACGTTTTGCCGTAGCTTCAGTCTAGGTATGTGCCTAATAAAACTCTTTCACAATGAACCATTTGACATTGGCTTACAATCAGGCTTATTTTGTAGCTGACTTGTGAGCTTCCTCTGTTTTTGTACCAAATTCTTTATTCGGCTGGATTTGAACTGACTGAACAGATGATTGCTCATCTCTCCCATAATGCTTCCCCTCCTCTGTCGTCCATCCTCATCCTCCTCATCCCTCAAACTTGCGCACCCTTCGTCCCTTCACCATCCTTTTTGCATACCAAATCCTCTCCGTCATCCGGCGGATCGGTGATCCAAAGTGTCTTCTTCCGCAATCGGGCGATCGATGTGTTCGTAACCTGGGAAAGTGAAACTAGCGAGGATGCTTCCATTTTCCGGTATTGTAAAACTTGCTTTTCGCCCCATCCGACAGTAATGGCAAATCCAGTGAGCCCGCTAGACAGGTTTTCGCCTAGCTCATTGAAAGGCGAAAGTTCGTTTGTGAAATGGTTTAAAACAGAGATGTTATCTGTCCTTATTTATAAGGATTGTCCTTATTTTGGGGGGTCCCAACCTTCCAAAATTTTGATGTCCTTATTTAGAAGGATTGTCCTTATTTTCGACCCAGGTCCTTATTTTGTCCTTATATTTGAGATTTTGAGAAATTTATTCAAAAAATGACCAATTTTCTTAAGAAAAAAGGTCTAAATTTCAAAATTTTCTCCGGCCGCCCCTATCGGGACGGCCGGGCACCCTATGCAATGAATTTTCTTGAAAATAGGACCAGAAAATGGCCGAAAATTCTCAAAATTTTCTCGCCCTCGCCGGTACCCCATACAACGAATTTTCTCCAAAAAATAACTTACAGTAAAATTGATCAATTTTTCTGAAAAACGTCTAAATATTAAAAATTTTCTCCGGCGCCGAAACCAAAAAATGATCAAGTTTCTAAAGAAAATAGCCGAAAATTCTCAAAATTTTCTCAGGCGGACCCTATCGGGACCGCCGCCTCCCCCCCCCCCCCGTAAAATAATTTTTAGAAAAAGGCGGAAAATAAGGTCTGCAAAAAAAAGAATTCTATGGGTTTTCTGATTAAAACAACAAATTGCTCGCAAAAATAATATGAGGGAACAAAAATGATGCATAAATTGATTATATTTTTGAATTTTTGTCTTTTTAAAAAATGTCCTTATTTTTGAGGATTTTCCCCAGCGAAATCCTTATTTTTGGCTCTTTATGTCCTTATTTTTGAAAATTTTCGATAACATCTCTGGTTTAAAAGAAGAGCAAGAAATTTAAAAATGGTATTCAACAATAGCTACGGTTCTTCTTCAACGCCGACAGTCATGGGTGTCCGAAAATGTGCGATCAGCAGAATGATACTGGTCCTGGTTGTTTATCAAAATTGAAAACTGATAACAAAACAATTACACAACTTAAAAATTAAATGGCTGATCAGCACACTTGGTCACTGACCAAGATGGTTCTACATACTATTAAATGTTTCCATTTTATTTCTTTGATCTCGAATATTTGCGCAAGAGAATCAACACTGATGAATTGCCCCAATTGCGCCAAAGTTTGTGGAGGCGAACGAGCACTTTCCTGACCCAAATCCATAAATATGCACACAACAATAACAATTTTGGGTAATTCCGCCGACTGATAAGCGGATCCCCCGAATTGATCCCTCTCCTCTCCATCATTCATCATTTACATTTCCATCTCCATGATTTCCCCAAATCGTTCCCCGTCCATCGGTGCCGAACTGCTCGCCCGGATCGGAATCGGTGCCGCTATTGTGTCTCTACTCGCGCTGTTCTGGTCCACCAACAATTTGTTCTGCCAAATTGAGCTGATTCGCATGGAAACGGAACGCAGTGCTGCGGAATATATGGCAAGAAAAGCAAAAAAAAATGAGAGTTTGGAACATTGGAAGACAAATTTATGACTCCTGTAGATCCATTTATAGCCTCTCCAGTAGAAAATATGAAACAGAATGTTCCATACAAATGGAACTCAATCCAAATGCATTTTATGCAGGCCAATTCTGATCGAGTTTGGGCCAAAATGCGATCTGTTGTCGATGATGTTCCACCAAATAATGGCGGCAAGCTAATGCATCGTTTTGGCCGAGACGCAAAACCAAAACAAAATGATCTACGAGGAAGTGAATTCCACGCACTGAACCAATGCCAAAGTTCGAAAGGGTCGAACTGCTCGAACTCCTTGCCTTTCCCATTGAGAATGTGCCAGGTTGAGCTGCAACCCAGGACTGACTGGTCCCCCAGGTGCCCCGGGAGAAGATGGAGTGCCAGGTATGCCGGGCAAGCTGGGAGCCCCGGGCGTGGACGGCGTCGACATTCATGAGGATTTGTTGCCCGACTTGCCCTGCATTGTCTGCCCCGCTGGTATGAAATACATAAAAAAGAATTTTTTTGATCAAATTGAGTTACAAATTTGATTTTAAAATTTGAAAACGTATTGACATATATGAATTCCTAGAATATCATAGTATTCTACAAATTCCCTTTTCAGGTTCTCAAGGTCCTAGGGGATTACATGGCGAACGAGGCTTACCTGGGCCTGCCGGAATTCCGGGCAGAATTGGTGTCGATGGTCGACCAGGGCCGAATGGGCCCAGGGGCATTTCCGGATCTGTTGGCCGTAAAGGGAACGATGGAATGCCAGGAGAAGCCGGACCACCCGGAGAGACTGTAGTTGGTGAGTTTTCTCGGAAAATTTTCGAAAAATTTCTAATCTTTCAGGTGGACTTGGAGTGAAAGGTCCCCCAGGAAAACCGGGTCCGGAAGGTTTGGTGGGACTGCAAGGTCTTCATGGACGACCCTCAAACATTGCTGGTCAACCAGGCAGACAGGGCCCACGGGGAGCGGTAGGATTGCCAGGAGAGGTATCGAGAATGAATTTGAAACCATTAAGAGAAATTTGGGGCGAAGTGATCATTGAACATTTTTTGAACATTTTTTTGTCAATTAGGTCGTCCCCAAATGTCTTACATTATTCTAAATACCCATTTGGCCATAGCCCGGTGAGCCTGGTCCACCCGGCCCTCCTGCACCACCGGGGGACATTGGGCTGACTCCCAATTACTGTCCAATGCATTGTCCGTTCCGGGCCCGAGGCCAAACCGTGTTCGTGCCGAGGCCAGACGATGAAAATAACAACAATGACTATGTATTTCCGCCGATTCTGATGATGAGCCATGACGAAGTGATTGGAGATGGGACTGATGGAGATGGGGAAGACATATATGATGCAACGGGGGAAGAGGACGGAGCCAAAACGGTGCAGAAAAGCGAGACAATGGCAGGTGATCAGAAGGAGAAGGAGAAAGCATGAAGTGATCAAGGGGAAGGCAACTAATTAATTATGCAAAAATTTGCTTTTATGGCATTGTTTTGATCGAAAAATTAAAAATGATATCAGATCAGACTTTGCATGAGGTTGATAATGAGTCATGAAGAAGAGCAACCAGGATCAGCAAGAATTACGAGAACCAATCTCACTAAACTTAAGTAAAATCAGCTGGGGCTTTTATCAAGAATCATTTGATGTTGATTATTGTCCTAACAAGGAGCCATAGGGGAACTTTCTACTGTATCTGATCATCCTGATCCCAATGCTCCCTTAATAAATATAAATTTTCAATATTGCTTTGGTTGAGTGATCGAGATCGGCTCTTGCCACTTTTGTCGCTGTTGTTGTGGATATTCCCGGGATCTTGCCGATCTCTTTCCTGCTCCTCGGACTTCCCTCTTCCTCCTCCTCTCCTCCTCCTCCACCCTCATCCAAAATTGGCGTTCCTTCCGCTCTTTTCTTCGCAATTTTCGCGCAATGTTCGCCGGCGGTTTGTCCGGGAATGGCTCCACCCAGGGAGGCAACTGGGAATTCCCGAGTTCCCAAATTTCAAGAATATTCTAAAGGTAATAGTAGGGTTTGTAGCCCCCCTTTTTTGAAAAAAAATTCGATGACCCAAAAATGGTCCAAAATCACATCCTAGGGCCAGTTTTTGACGCGGAATCCGAATCTGACGTCCGTTTTGACGTCCGACGTCATCTGACGCAACTTTCTGACGTCGGAAATTTTTGACGTCAAAAAATTTTTTTTTTCAAAATTAAAAACTTTTTTCAAAAACTATTCTATATGACCCGGCTATCCTTCATAATGCGTGGGGTGCTTACTGCTTAGGTAACCATACGGTTCAATAGGTGCGGAGGCGAGCCCAACATTAAAATTATTAGTTAAAAATTAATAATTTTCAGCACTCACCTATTGAACCGTCTAGCTACCAGTACTATGAGCCGGTTAAATACATTTTGCATTTTGTTTTTTCATTGATTTCTATGCATAAAATTTAATTTTGAAAAAAAAAATTTTAGACGTCAAAATTTTTCGACGTCAAAAAGTTGCGTCAGATGACGCAGGACGTCGAAATGGACGTCAGAATCGGATTCAGCGTCAAAAACTGAACCTAGGATGTGATTTTGAGCCATTTTTGTGTCATCGATTTTTTTTTTCAAAAAAGGGGGGCTACAAACCCTACTATTACCATTCTAAACATTCACCTTAGCTTGACCACCAACAAATTGTTCCTCGGAAGGTCTTCGCCTCGGCCCGAAACCGTTCGGTTGCTCAGATGTCAATTTGCCACGGAGACGAAGATAGTAGAGCACAACCACAACGAAACAGACGCCCTGGGAAAAGAAAGATTGCTTTTCTGCATCTTTTACCAATTCTTGATTGCTACAGATCGCAGAAGTTCCTACTCGGCGAAAGTCACTCAATCAGAAGTTTAATAAGTAATTGAGTACTGGCCAATTTCGGATTTGAATAAGTGCCATTCATAGAGGATAAACTGACATTGACGGCCAGGGACATGGTGAACTCGGCCACGGAGAATGTCAATTGTTCGTTGAAAATGTCGCCGCTCCACCAAAGGACGGAGTAGGCGGTGCACAGGATGATCAGGGGAAGAGCGGTGAAGAGCCAGGGCAGGATCCAGGGGGGAAGGCGCTAAAAATCCCCAAAAGTCGGGAATTTGTAAGAAAACCGAGCAAAAAAGACCTTAACACATCCGTAAAGCATGGCGGCAGAGAAAGGCAGATGGACAATGGTCAGGCCCATGCAGATGAGCACAATGGCGTACATAGCTGAATGTTTGGGTGGAGTTGTGGACAAGAAAGGGGAAATGGTGAGAAAAAATCCGGAATCTACGAAATTGGGATTGGAATCTGGATTGGAATATATGTCAAGAAGAAAGTGAAAGGAATTTTGAAGTGATCCGAGTTAATCCAGTAGTACATAGCCAATCCGAAAATGGGGGTAAATTAAACAAAAAAAGTATCCAAGGACTGATTAATGGGACCATTTTTTTGAACTAATTATCCAATTTTATATTTTATATATTTATGCATTTTTTCTCACCATTTACTCGTCTTCTCTCGGGTGTTTCAGTGTAGATTGCATACAGACCAGGGAACCGTGCCTGATACTGGTCAATGCTGAAATCTGATCAAAAATTCGATTTGTTTTGGGCATCTTGATCATTTACGCTCCGGTGGCCGGCAATTCCCGATTCTCCCAATACCATTGCCACTGTTTGACCACCTGGATCTGCCAGCCGAGCAGTGCGAATTGAAGGAGACAGTAAAACTGCAAAAGTGATGGATTATGAGAATCGGAAATATCATTTTCATTTGTCAGTACAATGTTCCAAATCCCGATGGCGATGGCCGAACAGCGAAGGCACCGGAAGGGATCCCTTGGCCCTTGGATTCGATCGGTTGCTGGATGCATGGTCCTAGTCCTAACAGCAGTCATCATCTTTGGCCAAAAAATTGGCTAACGAGGATTTCCATGTTTAGAAGAAGAATGGCCAATATAATGTGATCAATATTTGGCCGGGGAAAGCAAAAGCAAGAGGGGGGCGAGGGAAGAAAGGATTGGGAGAGAAAGACCGAGGTAGAGAGAGGGAGGTAGAGAGAAAAGCAAACACAGGAGGAAGGGAGGACCAAGGGACTGTGTGGGTCACATTTTCAATTATATTTTATTCTTCAGACCAGCCATAGTCACATGAAAATCCTGGATCGAATCCAGGAAAACCGTATTTCGGGACCCAGAAAATCCAGAATTGGAACATACCAATGGATTTCGACCTGATACAAAAACCCCAAGGTTCGATACGAAAAATCCAAGGTCTCCATGTTTTGTCCCATTTTATTTTGTAATTCCGGATTCGCCCAATCACTCCTTGTTCAATCAGTTCAACCTTGAATCCACCATACAAATTCAAATTATTCTTATATGCCAATTCGGATCAATGTTCCTAAGCATCACACTTCGCTAAAAGCCATCTGCTGATCAGCTTCCTCCTCCCCAGTTTCCTCCTCATCTTCCGCCTCCCCCTCCTCTCTCTCCTCGTCCAATCTCCTGCGCCACTCTCGCACCCGATCCACCGCTTCCGTGAAGCTCAGGGACTTTGCCATCGCCTTAAAGATCATTTCGATCAGATCATTCCTTCATTCCTTCCCCCCATTTCTGTTTTCCATACCATGCTGACCATCCCGCACCATCCATCCGGGTCCATTCGCTTCAATGGCTCTCTGAGATGGCGACAATAGAAGAACTCACAGGCCAAACAGATCAGGCCAAGGATCTTTGAGTTTGAGAATAAAGGATATTCAAGATTTTTGGTTTAAAATCCGAACAATGCCAACGGCGAGTAGAAAGAAAGCGCTCAGAAAATTTTCCACTCCCAACGGCGAACTGCCGGAACTCTGACTGTTCACCTCCGGGTTGCAGGCACCGGTCAACCAGAAGTTCTGAAGCCTTTCCAGATCACCTTAAGAAATGATCGGATCGAATATAAAAATTGCTGAATTCTGCCAGAATCAGAATATTCGCAACCGGATTTCATTGTCTGTTATAGGCAACCAACCCCGCTGTTGGTACAGCAACATGAACTGGTTCACTTTGGCCACATGGGGCGAGTTCTTCGGGAACCCAATTCCGTATCCGGTCATGCTGGCCCATTTGCCGACAGTCATCAATTCGCAATTCGGGTCTTTGCCCGCCTGGTAGTCCAACACAACCGCATCGTACACAAAGGCATCCAACTCCCTTGGCAAAATTTTTTATCTCATAGAATTGTATACAGTATACACCTTGCCATTTCTATTTTTAATTTTTAATCTGTTTAAGGGTTTTAATCCCCCGCCCCCCCCCCCCGACAGACTCTCTTCGCACGGATTCGATGCCGGCACTGATGTT
>LDKF01000017.1:137068-150383 GCA_001026735.1 Rotylenchulus reniformis
GTCTCGTGCGTGTTGCCCCCTTCGACGGTGCCAAAGCGAAAGGGCGGGTTCTGCACCTCAGGAAAGCCCAGCTTCTCGTCATCGATTCCGGCCAATTGGTAGTATTGGACACGGGTGATCATGAAGGCGGCCAAATTGGCTGTCTACAAAACGCTAAGCGGAAATTTAAAAGGGCCAATATACATACGTATATCCCGCCAAGGGAAATCCCGAAGGCAGCCCAGACCTTAAAAGAGGCTTGGAATTTTGAAAAATATCATGGAGTATTACCAAGGACATGATACGGCTGACGGTTGAGCGCGGCACATCCGTACTGACACTGGCACTGAACAGAGTGGCCCAAACGAGCCAATAGGAACGACAAATGGAAAATTTATGGCCTATTCAAATGGCAACAAATTTTGAAATATTTTGAAATTGTGCAAACCTGACGGAGGATAGTTTTTCATGTCAAAACTGTCTGGGCTGAGCCATTCGAACAGGAAAATGGACAGCGCTGCTCCCTGGATGCTAATCACCAGGATCACAATCCAGGTACTGTACTCGAAGGGCTCTAAAAATTGCGAAAATTATCAAAAAAAGTTTACGAGGGATAATTGCCAAGAAAAGCTGTGGGCGAGAGGACTCCGCTGCGGATTTTGACCAGAATGGAGATGCCGGTGTCCAGGAAGGGCATCGAAAAGTCGATGTCCCGGGCCCGTTCGCTGTTCAGCTTGAACGCAGTCACACACCTTTGACCAAAAGCGATCGGAACAATCAGATCATTCCGGTTCTTACATGTCAGCTTTGTGGGTGATCAGATCCTGAAGTAATGATAATGAGTTTACTAAAACACATAGACATTGGTGATACCTGGACCAGTCCGTTCCAGCCTTTCTCCGTCTTCAAACCCCACTTTTCATCCCGAACTTTGTACATTGTATAGGTAAAGCCAATGTCGGCGGCCAACTTGTTCAAAAGGTCCACACAGTAGCCGGTACAACATTTTAGCACAGTTGAGTTGCTAAAGTAAAGATTTAGTCTCATCGGGTTGATTTTTTATCTCTTGCTGGATTAAAAACTTTGGATTAGCAATACCAGTCTACCCCGGATAATCGTTTTAGCGGTTATTGGGCCCCCGGTTTTCGATTTCGTTTTTAGTCAAAATATGTCTTCGGTTTTAGATAATTAAACATGATGTCCTCTGATCCTTGTTTAAGAATTAAACTTTCACATCAGTAGATGATTTGTCCATCTTTATTACCCGGTTCCCCAATCGCACGGTGTCCCCTGGCTGCCCGGACACTGTTCAGTTTCCGGGTCGATGTCCGACACGATCACGAACGGGGGTTCGTTGAGCGTGACCACTCGGACGTGGAACTTGTCGGGCGTGCCCTGGGGCGGGTTTGTCCTGCCCCCGGGCCATTCCATGTCCGCCATGCGCAGTTGGCCCCCGCTGAACTCCCCCACGCGTTCCCAATACAAATTTTGTGTCGTTTCTGCCAATGACTCCATGGAGGAGATGTCCGCGGATGCCATCTTGGTACGCTTGGTACGACGGAGATTGGAGATGGTCAGGAAAGAGTCCCGGAGCAGACCATGTTCGGAGAAGTTGTAGAAGAAGGAGTCCATGCCGTCCTTCAAATGGTAGGGGTTGCCCTTCAGGAACGAGTTGCGCATGTTTCTGATAGTCATTGAGGAAAAATGTCAGAATCGGAAGGATCAATTCCCAACTCACTCATAAATAAGTTTCCCGAGGGCCCAACTGGTACTGGTTGCTTCGCAGCCGGATGTTGAAGCGATTTCCTGGTGTTCACTTTCATTTAAGGCCAATTTGGCCAGACCGATCCCAAAAAGCTAAAATTCTGAGGGGATTTCCAATGTAAAAATTTGATTGAAAACCTTCGGTGCTAGCCCAATGACCATCGAGAGCACATCATCCGCTGGCGGAAACATGGCATTCGATGTCTAAATACAATGGTTCACCACGAAAGTTTTCATCCGATTTACCGTATGAAAGTTGACTGACAACATTCCGGGAGGGAATGGTTTGAGTGTCGAGGACATCCATCCCTTGACCGATTGCGTGCCGATCCAAAGGTAACTAGCGGACAACAATCCCATTGAATTCGCAATCTATATACATAGATAATTTTTTTCAGATTTTCGTCTCAAAAGTTTTCGACACCTCAAAAATTTTCCGACTTCTATCGGTGGTACTGTATAGTAGGATAATTCTGGCCTCCGAGCTTTTCAACTTTGCGAGACTCGACTCAATGTGTTGGTCGCCCAATTGGTCATCAATCTCCTCATTGTGCACTATTTCAAACCTTAAAAATTTGGATTGAATGGGTTTAGCGTTAAAAAGTATCGGATATAATTAATAATACACCCATCCCCCCGATTGACTTGAATGATCGGTCCTCATGTGCCTGAATCTCCTCCTGCACTGATTTCAAGAATTCCGTGCTCCCTGCCATTTTGGACATGACCACCCCGAATCTGGCCCATTGGTAACGTTTAAGCAGGGCCAACATGGCCCTGACTTGGTGCTGCATTGGTGGGGCCAGCTGCAGGATACGGTAATGGGACATGGGCTGCAAAATGGCAGAATAATGTCAAAATTTGAATTTATTTGGCCTTTCTAACTTTAGAGAAGGTGAATCCGGAGTTGTCCGCGTTCCAGGCCACAATGGGAATCCCGGTCTGAGAGGCCATGTGCAAGAAGTACTGAGCGGCGGCGGTGGACTCTTCAAAGTCCTCCGATGCTGTTACAAAAACGATCAGGGCAACCTGCTCAAGTTTGAAAGTACGAGAATATTTCTTGAAAATTTCAAACTTTTTTGGGCACCATCACACCACAAAGACAGTCGAGTACATCCGAGGGAAAAAAGCGACCCCGAGGCAAAACGCAATGGACGGGTGCCAGCACGAAACGGGAGGGCAACTTGCTGAGAGACCTAGGGGGGGGGGAATTAGGACCGGCAAGATTAGGTCGAGATTCAAGACTGGTGATTTCGACTATTCGAAATAAAGTTAAAGGCCGGTGAGCTGAATGATGACCATGAGTAAACTTGATTATTTTGTTTTGATCCCATTTTCTCATTCTCGGCCCTGAGCCTACCGATTGTTCGCTTACGTGATGGATTTGCCGTTATTGATATTCCGGATGGATTCTTTGAATGCTTTGTCGTACACTAAAACAGCGCATTTTTGTGTTTATGTTCAGGACCAGATACAAATTCAATTCGTTTGGCATCAGAAAACCTAAATATTGCAACTCACCTTTAGTACGGCCATAGTTCTGAAGGGATAAAGACACAGTTTCGGTCCAATATTTCGGCAAATTTGGACCTGGTAGACCAACCCCAAGTGCACCGTCTGTTTTTGGCCTTTGCTAATCGAGGACAATTCTCCTCTCCTTGTTGATCCCAATTCCAATGCGAAGTTCGATGGCATGAAGAAGACAAAAAGCAGCAAAACGATCAGAATCCGCACCATTTCGATCAGACAATGATCAGAATCCGCATCACAAAATTAGTTTTGTACTATTAATTGTTGCTTCTGATCCGATGCTGATTCGATAACACAGAAATTCTTTCTTGATATTCGAGGTTAGACCCCGATAAAATCCCCTTTAGCGCAAAATATCGGACCATCTGAAAGTATTCATGGTTTTTTTTGGTTAAACTTCCCAATACTTCTCAAACCACCCATCCTTTAGCCTCAGGGGAAATTTCGAAAATTGAGTTTCGTTTGGAATTTTATGGTAAATTGATGAGGACTGATGAGGGAATGGAACTGACAAATATTTCCATTTTTAATTTAAATTTTTAAATAAATGAAAAAGACGAATGACACTCAATTCAACGCTTCGCAGTAATAAAAAATATTAATTCATTCACCATTGCATATTAGATATTAGCAACCATCATACATATCAAAAGCTTTTGCAGACTTTTAATCCTGGATTGGACAAGAGCAAAAAGATCAATTAATAAGAATGAAAATTGATGAAATCTAGCAGATACGAATGGCCAGAGGCAATGTAGCGGGCTATTATGCAATTGGGCCAAGTCCATTTGGCATTTGGCCATCTGCTGGAGAGGCAAGGATGTCCTCGGTCGGGTGCTCATCAGGACCATTTGGAGCCCATCTGTTCCGTTTCTGTTCTGTTTTCGCCTTAAAATGTTGGCATCTGTCCAGCAGCAGACTATGTTAAGGTAAATACAAATCTTTTGTTGCGATTTGTTCAGTGTTTGGACTGGACTTACTATGTTTATTTTATGATAGTCTTTTGTTGGGTTAAGTTAGCCGCCAATTTTGGCCATATGGAAATGTGGAACCAACTGCAAATGTTCTTTTTTCATCCTTTGGCCTACACAGCTGCTATGTATCCTCCAGAAGAAGAACCAAAGAGTGCTATAAGGACATCTGTCTGTTCATTGTTCTGATTTTTCAAAAATGGAGAAGATGGCCATTTCTTTGATTTTTGAATTTTTGTATGTAGTTCATCTGTTTTTCCGGTATGAATTAAGGGTTATTACAATTCTTTGACCAATTTGGAAAGGTGCCAAAACACTTTGCCACATTCCACAAAAGCTAGGGGATATTCGAAAGCATCCACCCCCTACTTATTCATCTTTGGCTGGGAAAATGCCAATTTGACGACTTTTGGACGGGAAATGTCTCCAGCAGAGTTGCTCAAATTGGTCCCCCCCCCCCACAGGTGCGTTTCCTTCTCCGTCTCCGTTTACAGCCCTTGTTGCAGTTCCGAATTTGACCTTCGATTTTGACACTTCCCCTGCAGGTGCCTTCCCCTTCCCCCGAATTTGCTGAATTGGGCCTCTGTGTTCCTTTGCCTTTGATCCCATCGGAACAATGGGTTTGGTCTTGCGGAACTGCAAAAGGTCACCGTCACTTCGGCAGATCCCTGGCCCCATTGTTTAGTAACTTGCTCATCCTCGTCGGTTTCTCTTTTTTGGCAATGAAGAGCAATGGATAAAAAATAATTACCACGGTAATTAAACAGCATTTACTGTATTATTTATATTCTTTACAGACTTTGGAGCTAAATTTCACCCGAAATTAGCAAAATAAGCAATTTTTCGAATTTCTTTTCTTAAAAGCATTTTAAAGACATATTGAAGTAGGATAATAATTCAATTTAATAGTTAGGAGATGGGAAAAGATCCATAGTGTAGTAGATCCACAGGTTATGGTAACATCCTATCATATTTTCGGATGTTATTTTAGTTCTTTTTTGTTTCCCTTATTCTTCTTTATCTAGTCATCTTTTTGCCTTTTTTATCCCATAAATTATTTTCCCAAAGAGACTCATAATATACTCGTCGCCATCGGAAAGCGATCAGCCCGTTTAAAAAAATCTATAACTTGAAGCGAATTTATGTGAGTGTTCTCTCTTTTTTGCATTCTATTTTCACTTTTTCTCTGTCCTTTGTGGTAATTGTGGCTGACAAAAAACGCTTTTATAAAAAATCCAATAGGAAATGATAAAAGATTTCGCTTCAATATATAGTTCATTTTTTTAAACATATGAGTTTTGGAACATTCTTTGTGGCAATGAGTGTATTTAAGTTGACGCGATAATTGGAAGGAATGATGAGGCGCAACCTTTTATTTTTGAAGTAAAAGGATTACCGACCAAGATCGCTTATCTTGGTAACGCCATCTGCTGGGGAAAAATGGTCCAAGAACACAAAAAAGGATCTTCGAACTTCAAAACATTAGTAGGGTGCGCAAAAATATGGACAAAAAATCGCAAAATATGGCCAGAAAATATGGACAAAAAATCGCCGAATATGGACGAAAATACGAAATTTTCTCCAAATATGGACAAAAATATGGAAAATATGAATAAAAATTGGCGAAATTTTGGCAGAAAAAATAATGAAAATTTTTCTTCGAAAAATCATTTTTAATATTTTAAAAATGAATTTACGGAGAAAAAATAGTTTAATTCATATTCCTTTTCTGAAAATTAACTGAAAATTTTTTCCGAGAATTTTTTTTGTAAAAATTTTTTCCAATTTTTTTTTTCCAAAAAAGCATAAATTTTCGGATTTTATTGCATTTTTGTTTAAGAATTTTCTTTAAAAATGGCAAATGGAAAATATGGAATATGGACGAAAAGTCCGAAATATGGAAAAATATGGAAAATATGGAATATAAAATGATATCTAAAAGGTTTAAATAAAGCTAAAAATGTGTTTTACGTGATTTTCAGGCCATTATGAGTGCGCAGAAAAAATATGGATTTCCATACGATTGCGCACCCTAAACATTAGATATTAGCAAATAAATAAATAAATAATCCGTAGCTCGTCATACAATCAGATTTGTTGGAAGTTTCTGGCGGAATGCCCCTTCATGGTGATCAAATGATACTTGTTGTTAGCAGCAAAAAATCCATCTATAAAAGTAAAATTTTTTCTGAATTTTGCCTTTGCTTTTTACCTGTGGGCAAAGTGCCATTGTGGACACGGGCCATCACTGTGGAGGTGAGCAGAGCGATGTAGTGGGAGGCATTGAGGATGATTTGGGTGGGGTTGGCCCGGTGATTGGCGATGCGCAGGGACGGGGGCAACAGGGCGGCCTAAGGGAGAAAAGAAATTTGGTTTGAAAAATCTTTTTTTCAGAAAATTTCAAAAAAAATCCCAAAATATTCCCACCAATCGGCCCAATTCGCGAAGTTCCTCCGGGGTAAGAGAACGGTTGCTGTCCAGCGGAGTGGCCATTGAGCGGGGTGAAGTTGCCGTGGTTGACGAGGAAGAAGTGCCGGCTGAATTATGGACAAATTGAAAAGTTTGAAATGGTTCATTGAAATCCCTGTATTTTCACATATTTGGATCTTTGCCCTCGTTTACCTTGTCCCTCGGCGGACGGGGAACTGCTCGACGATCTGACGGGTTGGACACCGATCCGCCGGCGGGCCAACATGCCCCGTCTTCGGCGTTTCTGAAGTCGCGCGGCGATCGCCACCGATCGCTTATCTTTTGGGGATTGAATCGCGGGATGGTGAGGCATTTTAGTTGTCAATTGCAAAATTTGTAGAGAATGAAGATGATAATTGGATTTGGGCTAAAATCCAAATGGGATAAAGGACCCGATACATTGGCATGCCAAAAATGAAAATGCACCACAAAAACAAATTATTCAATGGGGTCAATGGACGCGGTGGACAAAAGGACTTCCGCCGGGAAAATTACGACAAATTGGGGGAGGCGGAAAATCCAGGGATGGAGGAATCCCACTGTGAGCAAAAGGAAAAAGGGAAAATGAAGGAGAAGATGGGCCAGGGTCCACTTGATTTCTCCTTTAAGAATTTACGATTTTCACTAAAAATAGAAAAATAAAACTTTTGTTGGATGGAAAAAGATCCATTAATGTTGTGGTGAATCTTTTTATATTCTTCTCTTCCATCTTTCACAAAAACTCACACCTGCACATGGAGAGGGGAAAAATATTATTATATGGGGAGGAGGGAAGAATGGGACTCATCATGAGCAAAGGACAAAAGATTTGGGGGGTGAAGAAGGAAAGCGGCGAACTCCAAAAAATGCATTTGCCATAAAAATGATCCCCCGCGATGGTGAGAGTGGTAATGGTAATGGATAATGGTATACTTTTCTCAATGAGGAGCGAATGAGGGGAGGTGAAAGATTCAAAAAATGACCAGGGGCCAATCAAAATTCCAAATTCTAAATCCAGATTTGGCGTTTGTCGTTGTCTCTGTCATTTGTTATCGAGAATTTTGATTGGCCCCAGATACGGATAAATGGGATTACATGCATATTACCCATGTGATGAAATACGGGAATAAGGATGAGAATTTGTACAAAACGAAAAACGAAACTCACAAATTAAAAAAGTTGGCAGGATCTCACATGGGATTTCTTAGTAATGATCACGTTAAGGCCTTTGTATTTTAGATTAAATGAATGTGTTTTGGCACATCCATGTCCAATTTTGTCCAATTTCTCCTATTCCAATTCCAATAAATATGCATTCATTTCCTTTTTGCCATTTGGCATCTGTGTCCAAAGGGGCAGTTGGTTGGTGTTGTTGTCGCCTGTGCTCCTCCCCTTCCCCTACCTTCATCTGCCTCTCCCCGGATATCCAGAAGCAGATGCTCATTTTCCAAAGGGCCTTATCTCTTGCTTAAATGGCTAAAATTATGGTTTATGAAAAACAAAGTTACGGAAAATATTATGGAGAATAATGGCAGATAATGGAGAGTCTAAATGTTTGAATTTTTTACAAATTTCGAGCGAAAATGAAGAAGAAATAGGGTAAAAAGGGGGAGGGATTGCCAGATTCATCTTCCCAATCCGGCCAATGCAGCTGCAGCATGTGGCCAAAGAGGATTGGCGGGGGGGGGGGAAGTGCAGATGGGGAATGGAGTCCAGAAGGACAGGGGCACATCTGCTGTTATCTCCGGCGGATGTTGCCCGACTCTGGTTGTCTGTTTTGGTGTTGTTATTGTAGAAGATGAAGAAGAAGGTACTAATGCAATTTATTAAGACTTTATGCTGTGCCGGGTTAAGTTGTGCCGAACTCATCATACAATCCCTACTCTTGTTAAAAATAGGTAGAAACACCTGAAAAATTTGAAAAATTGTGCAAGTTCCAAAAAACATTCAGGAAAAGAACAAACATGCCATTTAGAGTTCCCCGGCACCATCCATTCCCGATCCGGAATTTCTATGGAAATTGGCGGCTCGTTTGATGTTCCGTTACCTGCCGGAAGTTGGAACATTATGATTATGATGAATGGTACTTCTATGTAGGTTTTGTCCGAAAATATCTCCAACAGAGAAAGATAAAATGGAGCGCGCGGAAGGATGAAGAAGACCAATCACCGCGATTGCTCATATATAATTCGGGAAAATAATTTAGGGTGATTATACAAAGGTGTAAATGCTAGTTCTTAAAATTTTTCGGTAGACCTACCACGGAAGATCCCAGTGGTTCAAAAAAAATTTAGACGAAAAGAAAGTTTGAGGTTGGAAGGGGAAAGATATGCATCCATCATTTGTGTACAAATTATGTCCAAAACCTTGCCAAATCATCAGGTAATAACAAATTAGATTGTCCAAATCCAACAATTTTGGCCTTTTAAACTTGTGTTTCGATTTTCTTTTGGCATTTCCAAATTGGTCGCTTATTCTTCGTAAGTGATCCTTCCTGCTTCATCGTGCTGTTTGTTCTTCTTTGTTCGGCTTTCATCCCCTTTAACTCCATCCTTCGGATCCTTTTCCCAGCCCAATTTCGTGACCGCGAAGAGCGGTGGCGGCGATGAATGAATGAATGGAATGTGTACAAATAGCAGAAGGAGACCACCGACTGAAGAAGCATGGGAACGGGGGGGAATTTGCATTTTCCATTTGGGCAGGTGGTGGTCGGCGGCAGATCAGCGAAGAGAAGGATCACATCGCTCGTGAGAAAATTCTTTCGCGATCATAGAAAACGATAAAGCACAAAGAAACGAATTGGATGGGAAGCGAGAAATTTGAATGGGCAAAGGATAGATTATTGAAGCGATTGTTTTCTCGATGTAATTTCTCTTAAAAGAATTCTCTCATTTATGCCTTTCGATGCAAACTTATGAATGCATAAAATCATACGATACCGTATCAATAAATTTTAATTCTAAATAAACCTTGATAATTCCGTTTTGTGGACACCGACTTTCTGGTGTCTAAAACCTTTTGATGGTTGATCCATCGGATGGATTTCTTCCTAAAATGCCAAGGGATCCGTCCTTTTACTCTTTCCTTTTCTGTGCAAACACACAACTCTCGGCCCTTTTGGTCTCGATCATCGGGCCGATTAACCTTTTAAGATTCCCTTTTGCATTTGTGCCGAAAATCGGCAGAGGAATGGCCATCTTGAGTGGCCACTCTTGGATGGTCAATTGTTGATTTTGGAGGAACCGTTTAATGGAAACACAAAAGGCCAAAATAAATGAGCAAAATATTTAATAAAATTCAATGGAAAATGATTTTCGATGGACAAATTTGGTCTTTTATATTTTTGTTTGAAAGGTGCTTGAAATCATAAATCAAAAATGCAAAATTGTAATGTTGTTTTCTTTTGATTCCAGAATGATTGGAAATTAAAAAAAACAAAAAAAATTAATAGGTTTTATCATTTAAATAATTAATAGGGTCTTTATTTTATGCAATTTCGCAATATATTTTATGGCCAAAATCCCTTTGAAATGGCCAATGATGCCGATGTTCCTTCCTCCTTTTTTATGCCCTTTTTGGTCTCGACCATTGGGCAAATAAACGGAAGGAAAGGAAGGATCGGCATTCCTTCCGACTTCCGACCATCGTTTTGTCTTTCATAAAATGCCGCCTCATAATGGTCCAGAACTGCACAATTTTATGTATCGATGGGTGAAACAAAATTCACCATTTTCGTCTTACAACACTGCTCTCTATGGTGCTGGATCGTTTTAAAAAAAGTATCATAATGGGCGTTTTAAAAAAATAGATCTATATCGAAAATATAGAAAATATCGAAAAAAAAATTTATACCAGTGATAGAGCATAAAATTCTGCACACCTTTGCCTTTTATACATTTGGTCTAACAGGTCTAACAAAAAAGTTTTTAGAGGACATATTGAGTTTTGATCCTTTTTTTAAAAACGCCCATTATGATACTTTTTTTTAAAATGACATAGCACCCTCTCTATAACGGTGTTGGAAAAGCTCCAACTCCGGCGGAGCAAGGGTCAAAAATTCGACTTTCCCAAAATGGTCTTACATATTTCGAATATTTCAAAATATTATCTATACAAATACATAGGTATGTTATGTATCCATTAAACTACTTCCGTAGATAAATTTATGGAAATTTTTAACTTATCTCCCTTCGTTTTACGACGGATCCAAAGAATTGTTGTCTAATTTTTGTGCCTTTTTGTAACTAACAAGGGAACATTCCCTACTGCCAGTCGGAATTTGCATATTCTATCCTTGCCATTTTATAGAGCATCCACGCAAACCATGATAAATTTTAATATTAAATTCCCTCGGCCACAAGAACATAAATTAATTATTTTTGAAAATAAAAATATAAATAAACGGTCGTTCATTCACGCGGATCATCCACCAATCGGAATGGCATCAATCATACCATCAATAATTTCTGTTAAGCGATGCGCCATAAAAACGATTGAGAATTATCACATATTAAAAAATAATGAATATGAACCAACAAATAATATGATTAGGATTTATTATAAAATGAACGATGGATGTCATCCCAGTGTGTGTGGATGACGGTGTGGATGAACGACCGTTTATCGAAAATTTAAAAAGAAATAACTTTCTTTCCTAGCTCCGAGGGAATTTAATAATAAACCTTTACACGGTTTGCGTGGATGCTCTATAAAATGGCAAGGATAGAATATGCAAAATGACTAGCAGTAGGGAATGTTCCATTGTAAGACACTTCAACAACAATATGCATGTTACATTTTGCCCTTAATGACTCACCAACCCTTCCTTTCCAATAACTTTGTCCTTTATTTTCTTCCTTCATTTCCAATTCTGTGTCCAATGCTCCAATGTTTGCTCATCCTCTCTGATTTTTGGGTTTTTTGGTTGTGGAATGTTTGTCGTTGAATGAATGGACTCTTTCTTTCTTTCTCTGCTGAAGGTGTGCCTTTCTCCCCCAAAAAAGTCACTCCTTTTCCCTCCCATTTGGCCCTTTCTTTCCTCTTCTTTTTTTGGTAAGTAACTCTCAATCTCGATTCTCGACCCCCCTTTTCGGCAATTACAAAGGCACGATCCCGTTGTCCCATCTTCGATCTTCAAAAAGGTTAATCGGCCACAACAAAAGGGCCCCAAATGGTTGGTTCTTGCACTTTCCGAGTATTTGCACAAAAATAAAAGGCCAAATCTTTGAATAGAAAAGAAATCCGAGGAGCCAGAGGAAAAAGAATCCGAGGAGCCAGAGGAAAAAGAAGAAAATATTTTGAAGGTATCAGAAGCAAAGAAAGAAATTGTTAGAGATCAAAAGCAATAATTGATAAAATCCATAGCTACATGGGGTATTGCCAAAAAATATATCCAGACACAATGTTAGGGACAAAAGCTTTAGAGGGACACATGCCCATTTGGATGTAAAATCCAATGCTTCTGCCTCAGATATTCACTTTACAAAGTTAATAGCTTGAACCCTGTTAAGTTTTTGCTGTACTCTTCACCTATTCTTCCTTACATATGTACACAGATCGATCCCATTAGCCAATATATAAGAGGCAATGAATTGATCTCGAGTAGATAATAACATCGATGGTGATCAGCAGGGAAAAATTATTATTCGGAGTTGTTTCCCATAAGGATGACCTTAAATAGATGAGAAACAGTGGCGGAAGCGATCAAAGGATAGCGATGAAGACGAGTTGCGCATCATTATCGCATCAGTTGCACTTTTCCCCCGGGGGCACAAATGCATAATTTATGGGAAAGGCGCCGGAGGACAAAAGCAATGGGATGGAAATTGGAAAAATTGGGAGGAAGGATCGGAAGGAAGGAAGGAGGAAGAAGAAGGGGATGATGATGAAGGATGAAGAGAAGGAGGAAGGATGAGATGAGAAGCGGCTCATCATGAAAGGGCATGGAATTGGGAAATGGATGAGGAGATGGGATCTGGCGCATCATTCCCCGGGGAATTCAATGTCATCGGCATCCCTTTGCCCATCTACACCATGATTGATATTAAGATGATACTGATCTCCGATCACTTTCCCAAGCAAGAGCAGGTGCCATTGGGCTCATCATCATATACAGTTAGAGTAAAAATCGTAAAAACCTATTTTATGTTAGAAACCGAGCATATTTTTTCATTAATCAACCGATAATATAACAAAGTTTTTTAAGCAGAAAGTTCATCTGAGCTCTGCTATCGAGGGAACTATTTGCTCTTATTGCACAATCATTTTTTTGCATCCATCCAAAGGGGTTTTAACTTGTCGAAAATATGCAAATTTGCCCATTCATTATTCATTTTTATTTTTCTATAGACGAGGGTCATGGAAAGTTGTGGCGCCCCAGAAGCGTTTTTCCCACACCAAAAAAGTGGGAGATGTAATCTTCATCATCCCCCCATCCCATTCATCCCATTTGCCATCCTCCTTCTCCAATATACCTTCCTCCATCTATGATGTGCCTATTTCTTTTTTCCCAACATCTGCGCACGCAAAACACGGAAGTACCCCTATGGGGAGGGATAAGGGCTAAAAGGGGGATGAATGCAAATTTACCGCCCGTTCCCACGATGGTCTTCACCCCCCCCCCC